>NDFZ01004827.1:0-55386 GCA_002192655.3 Mamestra configurata
TTGGTGTGACATACACACATTATTTCACTTACACTCTACCCATTCCCATTTTATAATATTACACTATCAGACCTCCACAACCCATTAACTGGGTAACACGGTAGTTCTTGGCTAGACTGGAGTCAGATTTACTGGCTTCTGACAACCCGTAATGACTGCCAAAGATCTCACGGGTCAGTCACGGGATCAACGGCTTAACATGCTTTCCGAGGCATGGAGGAAACCCTGTATGTTAAGATGGTCACCCACCCACAGACCAACCTTGGCAAGCGTTGCTTAACCTTGATCAATCCGTGCGGCTGATATTCTTTAGCCACAAGCTCCTCCTAGTTATGAAACTCTCTGAACTTAAATGTTTGTAATACTGTCACAGATTGAAACAATATTATGCAGTTGAACACATTTTATGGCACACATTCATGTTTATATATTTGTTTAAGTCAAGTACCACAGTTTCTATTGTACAGGCAAAATTAGAGATCCTTAATTTCCAGGTATTTTTGTAACTTGTAACTCTAATAACTATGTGAACTCCAAAGCAGTGGCAAATAACAGTAGTATAATGACACCTCTGGCACATTAGGTTGTGTGCTTAAATTTGTGATGTTTATTTGTTTTTCAGGAGGGAAAATTTTAACATCATGTTTGTGTTGCTCAGCCTCAGAACATGAGACTATTAGCAGGTTAGAAACTCGATTTTCTGTGAAATTATCGTTTTTAAAATGAGTAGTATTTATATAATACTAGCGGACGTCACGCGGTTTCACCCGCGTAGTTCCCGTGAGAGTACGGGGATAAAATATAGCCTATGTTACTCCCTGATAATGCAGCTTTCCATTGTGAAAGAATTTTTGAAATTGGCCCAGTAGTTTTTGAGTTTATTCATTACAAGCATACACACACAAAAATACAATTTTTCCTTTTTATAGATTGCATTATACACTTCTGGACACATCTATTGGCCCACCTTGTATTTTCAGTTTCGTTTGGTCCTAGCTAAAATTTTATATTAGGTCGAGCAAAAAGTTTTTATGCAGTTTTGAACCTGGCACATTCACAATTTCATTCAATAGTCTTTTTTTGAATTTCGAACACAGAATTTAAAGAAACAAAAGACAATTTGGAGCCTGTTTGTTGATATCAAACAATCGAATACTAAGAAAACTTGGTTTTATTGGTTTACTTGGATTTAATTCTTGAAAAAGTGATTGATATCTTTGGTTTTGCAACAAACATTACTTATTCTTAACATTAAGGTGAGGTTCTATCAATAATCTATGGATACTTCACCTGAAGTCGCCGCCCAAGCTGTGGCACTTATTCAGGCCGGACACAGCCAAAGAAACGTGAGTGCTCAACTTAATTTAAGTCGATCTGCGGTCCGAAATGTTTATCGGAGGTACCTAGAGACTGGCGGCTTTGTTCGTCGCCAAGGAAGGCCACGATCTCGGGTCACAACTGAAAGGCAGGATCGATTCATCGTGACGACCAGCTTGAGAAATCGTCACCTTACCTCCATTGAGATACAAAACCAACTTCGCGACTTCCACGGAGTATCTGTGAGCGCTCGAACTGTTCGGAGAAGGTTAAAAGAACGCGATATGGTACCACACAAGCCAGCTAATGGGCCCAAACTAACGCGAGCCCACCGAACAGCGCGCCTTCATTTCGCACGCAGTCATTTAAATTGGACACAGCAAGATTGGAGCCGTGTACTCTTTTCTGATGAGTCTAAAATTGTGTTACATGGCAATGATGGAAGGAAGAAGGTCTACCGACGTAAGGGAGAGCGTTTCGCACAATGCTGCTTTGAAGAGAGGGTTGCTTATGGCGGTGGCTCATGGACTGTCTGGGGCGGTATATCCGCGAGCGGCAAAACTCAACTTGAGGTTGTTACAGGACCACGGCTGCCAACATTAAATGCTGAAAGGTACATTCGTGAGTGCTTAGAACCTCACGTGATACCATACGCGGACTATGTGGGCCCAAATTTCCTTTTTATGCATGATAATGCAAGAGCCCATGCGGCCGGCATCGTCAGGGAATATCTTCGGGATGTGAACATCACAGTTATGGACTGGCCAGCCAGAAGCCCAGACATGAACCCCATTGAGCACATGTGGGACGAGCTAAAAAGACGTGTTAGGGCTCGTCAGCCAGTTGCCCAGACGATGCAGGAGTTGAAAACTGCCATAGAAGAGGAATGGGAGATGATCCCTCAAAATTGCATAGAGCGGTTGATAAACTCTATGCCTAATCGTATGAGAGCTGTGGTAGATGCCCATGGAGGCAACACGCGTTATTAAATTAAACCTTTATTTGATAAAACATGTTTTTTATTCAAAAATCAATTGCCTTTAACAAGGCGCATATCCGACTTGTTAGGCGTAGCTCCATGTCGTATGGTATTCTGAATTCAAATTTAAAACAATACGATCGAAAAAGATGGTAAAATGTATCAGGTTTAAAACTGCATCAACAGTTTTTGTTCAATCTAGCAATCATATTTCGGTAGGGGCCATCGAAACCTAAACTCTAAGGTGGGCCAATAGATGTGTCCAGAAGTGTATATTGCATTAGTGTAGATTGCATTATAGTACTAAAATCTCATTTTGTCAAAAAACATGTTACGACTTTTTACATGGGAGGTATCGATTTGCTGTGTAGGCAACAGGAACTGCTGGTGTTTCTCGCCGGTTCTTCTTCATAGAAAAAGACCAAGAAGAACCCAGCACAAGCTCCTGAATTACTGTTGTTTTATAAGTTACATGGTTGTGTGGGCCTAAGTGAAATTTAACCTTCCTATTTAAGTTTTTTTCTTTGTTGAGTTTTTACTACGCTACTTCTAAGAGAGAGATGGAGGCCAGCTGATCTAAATTTCAGGGTACAATAGACATTTCTCTGTGAGCCTGTGTTTAATTTACAGTTGCTGAGAAGGTGTAAAGACACTTTTTAGACATATTTCCCAGTCAATAAATATGTGAATAAGGTTATTAGGGAGTTCGGCATTCTTAACTACCCCTGGGTTTCTGAATTGAGAATAAAAATGAGAATTTTCAAAGACAACTTTAATATGTGAATAAGTCAAACTAGCTGCTTTAGCTTTAGAACTTGTGAAACTTGAGCATCACTATAGTTTGATGAGTTGTTAACTGAAATATTTTAATTCCGAAACAAGGGCAGCACTTGGATTCTTAGGTTGTCTGCTACAACAATAAACTGATTCAGATCATTTTTCCCATCAGAACTTGGCCTGAGACTAGCGCAATTATTCCAACCTGTAAAAGGCCTAAACCTAGCAAAACCAGAAGGCAAAATTATCATCATAATCATGCCTTCTGCTTTTGCTAGGTTTGAGGTAGAGTAGAGAAGGGGAGGATCACAATGCCAGCCAACAAAATATATTTTTTATGACCCCGTAATGGAGAGGAAATTTGCAGTTTATATTCATCAATTTTATTAGGCTTCAAAAGATTTGTAGCAGGCCCATAATAAGTCGGTTAGCATGTTCAGCTTAAGAACATCGTCAATAAGGGGTTGTTAAAAAAAATAAATATATATCATTATTTTCTCAAAATTCGCCACAATTGATTGATAATGGTAATGTGATGTCAAGTTGTGTTTGCAGGTGTAAGAAGTGAATGACACATGATGAAAACAGGACAAATTTATAAATACAAGAAAAAAATCTTTGAAATTGTTAAATTTCTTCATTGAGTGCACAGAAGTAACTTGTAATTTATAATAAAAAAAATAAAAAGTAGTGGAATCCCAAAGAACAGTGATTTTAAATGAAATGTAGACTACAAAATGTGTTTTCCACACTGATATTTTCATATAAAGGAGCTCCCTCACCTTGAGCATTCGCCTGTAATGTAACATTTCTCATTTGATTTTGAGCATTTAGTTGATGCCACAATGTCAGACGAAGCGGTCATTGTTTTGAGTATGCTTAGGGTCTGCATGCTTAGCATTTGGGACACGCTCAATATTTCATATGTTACAAGTTGTAACTAGATATTACACATTGTACGGTCAAGTTGCGCACTTTGCTTGGTTCTCTTAGCAGGTTACTATAACGTGCTAATGCCATCCAATTTCGATTATGTAAAAGGGATAGTGCTATTTGCTATGTAAAGCTCCGTCTCTTTCTTAGAGCGGAATCATGATCGTTTCAAAGAATTCATAGTACCCTGACCAATGAATGCTCGAATCTGTACCATTGCGCAATTTAATGCTCAGTTCTCCACTGTCACTGATGTAATGCTCAGTGCTGTAACGTTACATTACAGGTGAATGCTCCAAGTGAGGGAGCACCTTGACAGTTCATTCGTGCAGAACATCTTACTTCTCGGTAACAAATCAAATTTGGACACAAAAGACAGACTTTTTCACATTTAGAGCCAAGGTTTGCCATCAATATCAACAACCTTAGCCTTTATATAGTGACCAATAGACTACCTGCAAATTACAGTTATTATAACAAATAGAAAGTACAGGTCTAGCAAGCACAAGGTCACTATTATGATGCAAGTGCCTCCTAAGTGTACAGAACCATGGCTGTTCCCCTCAAATGTGGTGGAAACGAGGAAAGGAACAACGATGGGCAGGTGAAAAGATAGTAATACCGTATGGAAAGCGTGTGTTGTGTTTATAAACACCTGCGACCTCTGAAGTAATGATGTAATTCACTATACGAGAGGTTAACATCTTTCCCACCAAAATATTGCAAGCAAAATTACTAAAAACTACTATGGCGACCGTATTGAATACCCCAAAGCAACGTGTACAAGATTAGTAAGTACATATAGAATAAATTAATACCTTTGGATTCTAAGGCTGATGTATGTTTGGGATCCGTTGACACACTTGTCCCGCATCCCTGTTGTGACAGTTTTTTACAGTCGTATACAGTACGACGACGTTTAGCACCTTCGCCGGCATCTTCTAAGCTGCTGGAGCCACAGTAATCGTCAACGAAATCGCGATTTTCGCTAACTTTTACATGGGTAACTCTCGCTTCGTTCGACGACGCCATTGTCCGACGGCTAAAGATGTAATCACGTTAAAATAACCACTGTTGTTCAATTAAACATCGACGGAACTGATCAGTATTATCTTAACACCACGTATAGCTTTAACAATCATATAGAATGATTAGAAACACATTGATTACGAATAAAAAACAACTTGCGACGCCATTTCTCGCTACCTCGCACTTTTTTTTAATTTTTTGTGCAATAGAAATTCGTACTTAATGTCATGCAAAGGCCAACGTTGCAGACAGCCTAGTTTGTATTGGCAACTTTTAAAACATGATGTTCATTCGAATTAAAATAATAAATAAAAATATTTTACCCAACACTACTGAAATAAAATAATTAAATGAATCTTAATTTAAAATATTTTATTTGAAACTTTTAAATGGGTTGCAAGGTCCGTACGCCATCTATTATCGTTTTACAAAAACTTGGTCATAGTGACTCATGATTGGTCAAGATACTTTCACCACTAAAGTTTACACAACGCCTCACTAGATGGCATACCAAGCGTAATATGAGTCACGGTGGACTAAAAAATGATTCAGGAAACTATGATTCATTTTATTCATTGTTTAGTTCTAACCACATGGAACAATTACTTTGCCTTAAGAGATAAATATTAATAAAGTATACATTAGAAACATCAAGGCGTTTTAGGACCCATCTAACTACCTACATTTTTAAGTACCTACCTAGGTAACTTGGTACCTACCTATCGTAATAAAGGCTAGGTTCCTATGGAGTTGGCTACTTATTATAAAGTAACATCTTAACAAAGTTCAGAATATCGAACAGTTATCTACTAAGTGTAATTTCTAATTCTTACCTCCATAGCTAAATAACGTGAGATATCTCACATAGATACCTACAATTGCAAATCTGCAGAGACGGAGATAGTGTTTGCCTGGTTACTAGACTAGGTACCTATGTATCTACCAATGTAGGTAGGTTTCCACTAGGTGGGTATGTAGTAGGTATCTACATTATCAAGGACAAATTGAATGAAAACAAATGGTACTTTATCTGTTTATTGTTATTTAAACATGCACAATATGCAAACTACCTATATACTTACCTATGTATAGGTAGGTAACTACCTACATACACAATTGACTTCAGTTTTTTTTAGTTAGGTACTTACCTAATTGATAGGTACTTAGTTAACAGGTAAATGAGGCAGGTCCAAATTCGTACGACAAACCCACGGGATAACATAATCAAATTGTTGCAACTGATATTAAAATTTGTGATTATATTATTTGTAAGTATGTATGTGTATAATACCTCCTACCCCAGAAGCTAGAAAATCTCACATCAATCTTGCCTCATGTTTTTTTGTACAATTTATTAGATTTAATTAGGCCGGAACTCTTATTATTTTTCTAACACAAAATTATAGGTTCTATCTATTTTATCTGCTAGTAAAAGGTCCGACAAAATTGGTCGAGCCGTACTATCGGAAATTAGCCGGATCAGACAGACAGATTTTTTTTCTTAATATTGTTTTTTGCTACAAGCGGTACTATGCGGTACTATGTATTTAAATATTGTAATAATATGTTTACGCATTCAGTAAAAAGCTGTTATTTTGACATTAAAATCATAATTTTATTCACCTATAAGTTGGTTGTTGTTTATCGAAAAAGTTGTCCATGGAAGCTTTAAATATTGAGTTTGGGAAAAGCCCATGTCTAGCTGTAGACGTGATTGATGTTGCGACGACTCTTGCGTGCCAAAAAGCTGTGTCATAGCTAGTATTATATTATCTGTGGACATAAGAATGGTCAGTAACGGATCGTTTCTCTTGCCTGTCGTATGCTTTTGAACAGAGTAGGTACGAATTAAAAGCCTTCATTTCCATACATTTTTGACTGTTTGCGACTGACATGCGAATGCAAACGTTGCTTAAACTAGTAGAATTGGCTCTCTGATCTGTAGGGTTTGTACGTTTTTTAGGGTTCCGTTCCGTACCTACCCAAAGGGTAAAAACGGGACCCAATGTCCGTCTGTCTGTCTGTCACCAGGCTGTATGTCATGAACCGTGATAGCTAGACAGTTGAAATTTTCACAGATGATGTATTTCTGTTGCCGCTATAACAACAAATAAAATTTTAATTAACTTAAAAATTAAAGGGGCTCTCATAGAAGAAACGTGGTTTTTTTTTGGTTTATGATACGGAACCCTTCGTGTGCGAGTCCGACTCACACTTGTTTTTATTTATTATCGAGGAGAAGATGAAAACCAGGAATTGTGGAATTTTTAGCCCTACCTCTTACATGTTTCGCTGGTTGTTGTACTCCATGATGGCCGACGATTGCGCACTGAGCTGTCGGCAAGTGCGGGTGCGGGTGCGGGCGGGTCATTCGTTCGCGCCCATCCCGAATGCTCCCAGTCGCACAGCCACATTGACTGCCACCAGATAGCAATCGATCATAAAATTCCCAGTTCAGGTGGCGACTGGGAAGTTATTGTCCCAACTTCAAATCGTTGTACACTGCGGCGTGGATTGCCTAATTCGCCAAACCCCTCATCGCTGTCTGTCTTACGGCCGCGGCCAGACGACAAAAAAAAAGAACATACAGTCGAATTGAGAACCTCCTCCTCTTTTGGAAGTCGGTTGAAAAATATTTAACGAGTGAAAAATTGCCAAGAAAATTAACTTTTATTTTTACTTTTAGGGGGGGGGGGGTGCCCCTAGCTGGGTACGCCCTTGCAGCTGAATCGATTTTCTGAGACTCTTTGAACTTTATTGACTCGGCACTTTTCTGGTGGCCACTGTGGATTCTGGCTTTCAGGAGTTGGAGTGGTTGGAAATACCTAGTATGACTTGCATGTCCCAAAAAAGGCGAGAGAAGACGTCTGCTGAAGTAAGGGGTGCAGAGAAAATATAATTATATGGGTCCATGTTTTTCCTTAATGCCTTTCAGCATAAAACAAAAAAAACCTTGTTTAGATTAACATTACCGAACAATAACAACATTATCAAACAAAATGGCTGCCAGGCACGCGTAAACGTGCCATAGTACCAAATAATACCATATTAGAAACAATTATTTGACCGACGTAGCAGAGCGATGTTATGTTCGCGATTCTCTAATGATATATGTGCATAACTACACGTAGAGGCGTTTGTGAGGAGCTTAGGACTTTGGGCGACTTGCTTTATTGTATGGCAGGCGCCGAGCTACTGGTATGGAATTATTAAGTGGTTTAATCAATCAGGTAGTAGAGAGTTTTTGCATGGAATTATATTACATTTTATTTCTATCATACCATGAATGTATGTACATAACTATCTAAAAACTATTTACTTAAACTATTTACATCTACTAAAACTAATTATGTAGGTACATATACAAAAACAAAATACACTCAGGGGTCGAAGTATTTCTCCGCATCGCTATCATACGGAAACGTGCCCAGAAAACTGGCATCACTGGCAGCATTGCCACGTTGAATGGCAATGCTAATTCTTTGAGCAAAGAACGACCCAACCCTCTGGTCACGCAAATGGAATTGGTTTGTAGTGGGTTTGATCGAAATATTTTGTTAAGCGGCCCTATTTGTGCCATCATAATGCAAAAAGGGGAACAAGTTTATAAACCTACTTATACATACTTACGCCTTTATTCAAAGGAGGAAAGTAGAAATTGCAGAACGTCGTCATCATCATCTGGGTCTTTACAGCCGCGGGTGGCCCTTTATGACAGCTTTTAAACCCTGTCTGGACAGGTCCACTCAAATCTGTGTGGCACTTTCCTCAAAAGGCCACCTCAGACATTAACCTACATGGTTCTCATATGATTTGACCAGTACAGATTGTATGGAAATTTAAAAGAGACTTTGACCTCTGAGTTTGTTTCGGTGTTTCTTCTCAGGGTAGTCAGGTAGGAAACACCGGCCTCATCTAGCTTAAAATGACCCATGTCTAGTTCGAGCATTGATATTCCTTTTTAAGTCGAGTAGGTACCTAATCAATACCAATGGATGCTAGACTCCACATCCACACAAACACATAGACATACATTACGTCATATTATGTAAGCGACACAGCTCGTAAAATTGGAGTTCATTAGCAGTCACCAGACGGGCCGAGATTCGATGCCCGCCTGTTGAAATTTGTATGCTGTAAACACAACAATATGACCATGAATTGTACAATTTGCGAATCTCATTTTTTCGTCGATGTTTGTGATTTTGTTGAATGAATGTGGGACTTTATTACATGAATTAAACGGAAGACGAAACTTAGTAAGTCACTGATATTACCTATCTATCACCTTCTATAGGTCTCTTGACCACCTTGTCAAGTGACATTTTGTCATCGATTACGATTATCGATAAAAACTTTTTACAAAAAAGACAACCGTCTTCCAAATAAAAAATACACTACAAAGTATAAAATAAGTTTAATTTCGGAAGTCGGTGTTTTTGGTTTTTCTTCGTATTTTAACACCGACTTCCGAAATTAAAGTTATTTTATACTTTGTACTGTTTTTTTCTATTTGGAAGTCGGTTTTTTTAAAGTCACAGAAAAGCAAAATAAGCAATTTCGTTTATTTGGATGACATATTTTTACCAGCTATTTTGATTTAAAAACCAAACTACTGAGCCAATTTTGATGAAATTTCTATGGGACCAATCGGAAAGTATATCCTTTCACGAAAAAAATAACTTTTCAAATCGGTTGATAAATGACGGAGATACGAAGTAACAAAAATACAAAAAAAACCAACCGAATTGAGAACCTCCTCCTTTTTTGAAGTCGGTTAAAAAGTTCATAATATGACCACGTGAAATTTCAGCAGTGCATGTTGGACATTTTCAAAATCGTTGTCCCTGATTGATGAATGTCACAAAATCAAAAGTCATTTATTCAAATATGGCTGAGATCACAACGGCACTTCCTAGTGGTTTAGCTTGGACAAAGAATTGGCGCAAAAAACTGCCCACCAACGGCACCAACTCATCTACAACACTTCGTCTGGAGCCCCAGTAGAATAGCTACTGGGGCTCCAGGCGAAGTATAACCCACTGACAACACAAAGCATCTTGGCAGGTTATAAATAATAAACACCGAGTTACCGAACCGATTTCCCAAATTAGAATTCAAGATAAGACCATTACTGATCCGACAGAAATTGCCAACGCTTTTAATGATTATTTTATTGACCAAACACAAAAAAATGTGACTACTACGCCCGACTCTAAGAATTTGACAAGTAACCCAAACTCAATGTTTATGCAACCAGTATTACCGCAAGATGTTTTAAGAGCAATAAGTTTATTAAAAAATAAAAACAGCACTGGATATGATGAAATATCAACAAAAGTCGTAAAATTCGTATCGTTTGAGATCGCCTCACATTTAAGTCATATACTAAATATATGTATTAGTTCTGGTACATTTCCGGAAAGCCTAAAAACAGCTATAGTCAAACCTCTTTTCAAAAAAAAAGATAAGAAAGATCTCGCAAATTATAGACCAATCGCTTTAATACCAATTTTTTCAAAGGTTATGGAAAGGATTCTCTATGACTCGATAAATCATTTTCTATCTAAATATGATATTTTATGTGCAGAACAAAAGGGTTTCCGAAAGAACAAAGGCATAAATGTGGCCGTTTATGATCTAATAAATGTAATAATGCAAAATGTTGACAAAAAAGTGCCAGTTTGTGCAATTCTGACGGACATGACGAGGGCATTTGATTGTGTCGATCACGAAATCTTGATAAATAAATTATATGCCATAGGAATTAGAGGAAATGTACTTAATCTCTTAAAATCCTATCTCAGTAATCGTAAGCAGCATACGGAGATCACTAAAATATGCCTGAAAACTAGGAGAGAGAAAAAATATCTATCTAAAGTGAGAATTATCAAGTATGGTGTGCCACAAGGCAGTGTGTTAGGTCCTTTATTATTTTTACTGTACATTAATGACTTGCCACGACACATTGAACATCCTATGGTTCTTTTCGCTGACGATAGCACTGCTTTAATTAAATGCGTTGACAGAAATTCATATGAAGAGAACATTAATAATACATTAACAGATATTATACACTGGCTAGACCATAATAATTTAATAATTAATGTTCCAAAAACAAACGTTATGCATTTTTATCAACGAATTCCTCCAGAAATCTTACATCTTTTTCATAAGGGTCAAAAAGTTGATGAAGTAACTGTTGCTAGATTCCTAGGTATAATGATAGATAGCCAACTAACGTGGAAGCCACAAGCAGAAGAAGTATGCAAAAAACTAAGTGTGGCTGCATATGTTCTTTTTAACCTGTCTAAAAAAGTGAGCATGGCCACGAGATTGGTTGCATACCATGGGTTGGTTGCGTCGATTTTGAGATTCGGCATAATATTTTGGGGAAATTGTAGCCTCAGAGAACAGGTGTTCAAGGCTCAAAAACGATGTCTAAGGGCAATGTGTAATTTAACAGTAACAGATAGCTGCGTACCTGTGTTTAAGTCCCTAAAATTACTTACATTCCCATCTCTTTATATTTTTGAAATTGCTGTTTTCGTCAAGTCAAATATGCATCTTTTTAATAAAGTATCTGATAATAGAAATAGGCCAATACGAAAACAATATAAAAACATGCTGCATGTGAGAAGTTATGACACCACCTTATTAAAGAAAAGTGTTTTATGTATGGGCCCGATCATATTTAATAAAATACCTGATAAAATAAAAACACAGACAGTTCCAGTTTTCAAGAAGCAATTGACAGATTTGTTGACTAATAAATGTTATTATTCGATGGGCGATTTTTTGAACGATAAATTTTAAATTAATATTGACATTCTCTACCTATTCTATAAATTCAATTCAATTGGCTCTGACATTCTTTGTAATAATTTTTATTTGTGAATTTAATTAATAATTTATTCTGACATTGTATTTGAATTATGTTTGTATCATGGCTGTATTGTAATATTTGTTTAATTGAATTTATAAGTTTTATAAAAAAAAAAAAAAAAATTGCATGCCTTAGTTAAGGTAGAAAGTATAGGATCTCTTAATGTTAAAAAAACATCTGTATATTGTACCTACTTTCTGTGCAAATAAACGATCTATTCTATTCTATTCTATTCTATAACATACACGCGTATAGTGCCCAAAGGTGATGTACCTTTGCAGCATTGAAGACCTAATAAACGCCAGATTTGGACCCAGTAGATACGCACAGTAGAGCCACGTTGATTGCTATCAACGTGGCCATCTACTGGGTCCAAATTTATAAATGCGAAAGTTTAGCTGTTTGTTACTCAATCACGTCAGAACGGCTTAACGGATCTTGATGAAATTTGGCGCAGAGGTAGATTATAGTCTGAAATAAAACATAGGATACTGGCTATACTTAATAGCTTTTGCCCGCGACTGTGGCGAATGTGGCTATCATAAATATAACTACAAAAATAATTTTCCAATAATCCGACTGGTAGTTTCAGAGATTAGCGCGATCAAACAAACAATATTTTCAGCTTTGTTATATAAGTATAGATTTGATGTAGGACCCTTCCGTCAACACGATGTGAAGAAGAACTTCATCACATCAGTAGCCCTGGGCAGAGCAGGGGGGAGTGTCAGACTTTTACTAAAACCCATACGTGTTCCTCTAACGGCCGGTCTCACAACTGTCAAATTGGCTATCAACAGTAGCTGAAACGTCACGTTACAAAGGTAAACACGACGTTTCAGCTAGGTACTGTTGATACTTAGCTAATTTTTGACAGTTGGTTACAGTTACATACTTTATTGAGACCTTTCGGAAATGCCCTTTGTGTTCTATGGCCGCGGTAACTCTTTAAAACAATTCCGCAAAATTCAGAGTACACTAGCCAAGACATTATTAAAGGGTTTCCATAAGACAATCTAGATTCTAGATACTAATTATTGAACAAGATATACACAAAGGTCGCTCTACGTACAGGTGGTCCAAATAATCTGCGTTAATTAATTTTGCGAACTGATATCTGATATGTAAGTATTTTAATAGCATTATTTATTTTTGTGAAACTGAAACCAAACAGCCATAGTAACAATCGACAGAAGGAAATAACAGGTTACTAGGTGGTTATCGCGTTACCGAGTTATTTTCGTGTTTACACAATATTGTTAGGTACACGTTTCGTGTCTTCGTTGTGATCGATAACGTTAATAAATAATTGTTTGCGATTAATGCTTTAAATTCTGCTACAATTATTATTATTGGTAGGTAATATTCGCAATGTTAGGTAACTCCATATTCTGTCTACAGGGCTTAGCTATCTACTAATCTATTCGCAGTTTCACCAGTAAAACACTATTTAATTCCGCCTAACCCGTTCCAACATTGGATTCCACTTGGTGGACATCCTACCTATATGCACAAAACGTTTTAGGAATGCTTTCACAGCTAAGGAGTGGAATTCCCTGCCGGAGTCTGTGTTTCCTGATAGCTACAACCTCAGGGTAATTAAGTCAACAGTGACTGAGGACATGTGGCTACTTCTAGTTGCTTTCTATCAGGTGATTATTATTTGATAAAAATATATTTTCATGGCTTGACATTGGCCACCAATAATTTTGGGGTCAATTTCCAGTCAAACTGGTGGCAGCTGAATGAATAATAATAAGATTTTTAATAATAATAAGATTTATTTTCTCCCACAAAGTACAATATTACAAATAATTGGTGTTCCAAATATTGGAGGTACAAAGGTTTGTGGGAGTCAGGAATCCACCCTAGGGTACGGCTTATTGAACGACTGCCTTACCAACGAACGGTCATGGAGTGACAACTGATGACCAGAAGACGCAGATATGGAAGGCCCTGAACGAGGCAGATCCATGACGAGGACCCCAGGCGTCGAGAAGGAAGCTGGAGCAAAATAATACATAGCATCTGAAATTTTCCTTTCAAATATTAAAATCCACAGTCATTCTGTCTATCTGTGTTTACCGCCATAAAATATTATTGGCACAGATTAAATATGTGTATGTAATAACAAAACATTGCATTGGCTATATGAACATTATACCTACCTACCTATAGGTGAAGTCCCGGGTTCAATACCGTTTAAGAGGTTATTCAAAACTTGTACAACAAAAATGTGTACGGTCGACATGATCAGTCAATAAATATTTCGCAATGTCTTATTTATTTTGCATACATTTTTTTTAAAGTTAATAGAGGTGGGTTTAGAATCTTCTGGGCCAAAGTCCAATCCCTGATGCGAGACAGATGCGAAACGTGGAAGGTAACAAAGGACATCTCACGTTAAATCCAAGTCTTTATCTACCGCTGTCTTTGTTGTATCCTCCGAATTTACTCTCCTCTAACACAGAGCTATTAGGTACAGCAGTGGTCCACGAACCACTGGTGATCCCTGGCTAGCACCCGAAGTGGTCAACGAAGTCATACCAAAATCCAATATTATCTTACAGCTGGATAAATAGTACTTTCTACTACAAGGGTCTGAAAAGAAGAATTGAATGAAATGCAATCCGATACTTACAGTGACAGTCGGTACGGATAGACAGAAGCTGAAACCAGTCAAGAATGCTAACACTATAGAGGTAGATGCGGTACAGAGAGTAAAGTCCAGCAAACCTCAACTCAAAAGGGAGGATCCTCCTACCAGATGTGTCTGGTGGGCAACTGCCCGATTGTTGATATTCGAAGTTTCGGACTGTTGTATATGTTCAAATCGCACGGAGAACTTTGCTTGCGCGATGCAGGATTTCGTTGGTAGTTCGTCGCTAACAGGATAGATGGCGTTGCGGTTTTTTTGTTGCCGTACAAATTTCGCTCCTTAGTTTTTCAGGTGGAACACCAGTGAAGAAAGCTGACACCAGTCTTGCTAATAGTGAGTACTCCATACGATACAGACTCCGATACACACTTTCATGAACTTCTATAGAGTTTTGTCTTTGCAACTAAGCAATCACAGTGTCCAAATGGCGGTGTGATAGAATTTTTTATTAGGAGTTTATAATCTGCACAGACAAAAGCCTGTATCGTATGGACTTTATGGGGTATCGGGTCTATGACTGGGTTGTGAAGTCAGATAGGCATTCAGTCATTGTTAGAAATTGATTCTTAGCCGCATCATGTTAGATTGGAAGCCGACCCCAACACAATGGTTCCGTACCCAAGGTCCATTTCGAGAAAGATTTAAGGGAAAAGTAAGCTTTGCGTGGCTGTTCCCGTCAAACCTGGCATCGCATCTCGTTGGCAGTGCTCAGGGACAAGGAGCAGGGTTATTTGACCAGAGTTTAGGGAACCGGTTAGGATATAAAATTAATTGTGATATATCAATTATGTCGCTGGAACTCATAGCAATTTACAAAGCAGTAAATTATATTTTGAATCAAAATTTAAATAAAGTAGTAATTTTCTCATATCGTAAAAGCGCACTCCAGCATATCGCTCGATGCGCCTCTGGCTACAGCAGAGGCACATCGATAGCGTATGATATTTTAAAACTTATAATTATACTTAAAAACAATAATATAGAATGTAGATTGCAATGGGTTCCAGCACATGTTGGACTAAGCGGTAACGAGGAGGCTGACCGTATATCCAAATCAGTGGTAGTGGACGGATGTATAATCACTACATAGTTATAAAACAAAGTCGCTTTCCGCTGTCTGTCTGTCCCTATGTATGCTTAGATCTTTAAAACTACACAACGGATTTTGATGCGGTTTTTTTTAATAGATAGAGTGATTCAAGAGGAAAGTTTATATGCATAATACATGCATAATATAGTGGAGAAACACTGATAATTTTTAAGGTTTCTAATGTGATGTCGTATATAAACACATTTTTTGCGCTGACATTGCAAACGCTGGCTGAACCCTACGAGATAGATCAAAATAATGTACTATAGTATTGTACACCTTAAAAAGGTCTACAAAAACGTCCGCGATGGTATATGTCTATCTCTTAGGAATAATCCACAATAACCATTTTTTATCCTTTACTTTTTACGAGAAATAATGGCGTATTTTCGAAGCGATTTTAAGCAATATAGCATTAATCCTTATCCAATTAAGTACCTTAAATACATTGTGCATTTAATATAGATCAATATGGCCTTTTACAGCATGTAATTTAAATGAATATTTTCGAAGATATTACAGATTTAAAATGCAGGGACGACATTCTGTAGTATATTTAGTATCAGCATTGCACCCGTGCGAAGCCGGGGCGGGTCGCTAGTTAATTATATACCTGATTATTGGGAATATACAACTAAATTTAAATCTGCATGCTTTAATTCCTGGAAACAACATTTTTTCAAAATGTCTCTGGATAAAGGCATTTGGTACAAAAGCATTCAAGGTCAGCCATCTCGTGTTCCCTGTTTCGAGGATACTAAATTAGATAGAAATTATGTTAATTGATATTAAGACTCCGTTCTGGGCACTATCCATCGGCAAAGTTTGCATTTCTTATGAAAAAGGCTGATTCTCCTAATTGCACAGTTTGCAATCAAATCGAGGACTTGCAACATTTGCTGATGGAGTGTGCTCGAAACGGAGTAGAACGTGAGTTATTCGTGAAGGATTATAAAATAAATAAATTTGATGTAGGCATAATCCAATCCATCTTATTTGTAGCGTCTTCGGAGATTATTAAAAAGTTGTGCCATTTAATTATGGTCCTCCACCAATAACTCTAAATTAATTAACTATTAAGTAACATTATAAACTAATACTGTTTAAGTAAGCAAATTTATGTAAAAGGGTACGATGGGGCTGGCATATCTTTGATAAAAGCCCCTAAACAAAAATAGATTAAAAAAAATCTCGTTGGCAGACGTGACGAGCATTGGAAAAGGTGAAGCTGAAGAGAACTACTGTGAGCGCCCTCTTTGGCTGATAGGGGGAACTTACTATTCATTTTTTAAGCTTATTATTTTATAAATAGAACCTATAGAATTGCTGACTGTACCTAATACCGTACCTATTTGGTAGTATTTTTAAAAAGAAACGGCAAAGTGTAAGTCAGGCCTATCGCGACAACCTGCTTTGTGGTAGCTTGTCGACAGCCGTTATTTAAATATTAAGCTTCCTTTGTCACCTAGGCCTGTTGGTTTGTTTTATTTTCTTTTCTTCAGGAATATGAAATAATAATAATAATAATAATAGAGGCTCTCGTTGGGCAGCTGGATCAAGGGCTTGATCCAGAAAGCAGTACTCCTGGACACGGCACGCATAGTTAGGAGGTTCCTCTCTCAGGGGCCCTGACCACCGGTAGCTTGGACCCTGTTCCCGATACCGGTGGGCTACTATTTTTAAAATTTTTAAATATTTTTATATCGTATTTTAATATTTAAAAATGTAATTTGTATGTATATAAAATGAATAAAAGAGATAATAATAAAAAAGTATTTCGGAAGAGATTCCATATTTGTTAGTATAGTAGGCGCCAGATAAATGTGGAATAAAGTATATTGACCTTTCCCTAATAACTGTTCATAGGTACCTGAACAATTAAATATGAATCGTTTTTCATTAGTAGACAATGTTAAGGATCACGAGAGATGATGATTCGGGACAGCTTTGTGTCATTAATTCCGTTTTTCAAATTAAAAATGTCAATAATTGTAGGTGGGTCAATGACCGTTATTCCACGATTATCTGGCGCCTACTATAACAATATAAACTTATAAACTAGTGTTAGTAAACATTTATTCTGAGCTGCGTGAGGCACGCCGATCCTGGGGAATGTCTTCTTGACTGCATGCAGTCGTATCCACCGCCCCAAGATCGGAGAGTCCCACCTATCAGCTAACGCACCAAGAATGGTGGCATACATTTTGTTTCTACAGACGCCAGTACTTCAAGCTACAACTACAACTGTCAAAGTTCTTTAATTGATTCTCAACTTTATCACTAAAGTTTTGGTTTTTTTCTCAACTTTATCACTAAAAATTTACAGTTTCGAGTAGAGTTTTACATGTCAATCTTTGTTGGTCAGTATAAGCTAGATGAGGCCCGTGTTTCCTGAGAAACACCGAAACAATCAAAATCTTTTTTAAAGACAATAAATAAAATAAATGTATTGGTCAGTTTATACGAGAGTCATGTGGTTATATGTCTGAGGTGGTCTATTAAAGAAAGCACCTCAAGTTTTCCAGACAGTGCAAGCATTTTTGTCTGATATCGAGTAGCTCAAGTCTCAAGTCAGCAGCCCTACTATGACGTGCTAATGCCATTCAATTCCGATGATGTAAACGGGATAGTTCTATTCGCTATGTATAGCTCCGTCTCCCTTTTAGAGGCGGAATCATGATCGTTTTAAGACTTCATTATTCAGTATGGCCCCAGAACTCTTTTAGGCTGGAGACAGACACTCCGGTTTCTCTTCCGATAGTCGGATCAGTGCTGCCGGACTTACGAGAAATCTAGTACGTGTAAGTGATTTAGCTTTAGGTGATTCTGAGAGATCGAGAGAAAATCTGACTTCTGCCTCTTTCTGAGGTCAGATGTGGATGATTCATACAAGTAATGTCGAATTATAGAAATTACTAGCGGACGTCACGCGTTTTCACCCGCGTAGTTCCCGTTCCCGTGGGAGTACGGGGATAAAATATAACCTATGTTACTCGCTGATAATGTTGCCATCCATTGCTGAAAGAATTTTTTCTAATCGGTCCAGTAGTTTTTAAGTTTATTCGTTACATACAAAAAATACAAATAATATAATATAATATAATATATCCTGGGACAACCTGCCTGAGCCTGTACTATGGCAACCAGACAACTGATAAACATACTTATATATTTCTAAATACATACATATTATACACAAATTACACCCAGACACAGAACAAATGATCACGCTCATCACACAAAGATTTGTCCTGGGTGGGAATCGAACCCACGACCTCCGGTTAAGCAGTCAGGGTCACTAACCACTCGACCAACAGGCCAGTCAAAATCTTTCCTCTTTATAATATTAGTATCGATATTTTCTATGATGCTGAAGTCTTTCAAAAGTTATGGATTTTGTGGTTTTTTTTGTACGGGTTTAGAACATCCAGCATCTAGCAACCCAAATCGGATCAGACAATCGGGTACGATACGTGTGCACCTACCCTAAAGGAGCTCAACCATCCGACAAACAATACCAAAATAAGGACATTGGGATAGGCCGCATATAATATCTAGTAAGTAGCATTGGACGACATTCCTAAGTCTGCACATATTCCGCAATGTCTGAAGTCCCGTCTCTATAACCAGTGTGTTTTGCCCACCATGATTTACGGTGCTGAGACATGGACGCTTATGCAGGAGGCTGTGTACAGACTGAGAGTTGCACAGAGAGCCATGGAGCGTTCCATGCTTGGCATACGTCTAATAGATCGAGTTCCGGACGTCGAGATCCGAAGACGTACGAAGGTTTTCGACATTGGAAAACGAATTGCGGAACTAAAATGGAGCTGGACAGGACGCCTGGCAAGGCGCGGTGATGATAGGTAGAGTAAGGCATTGTACGAGTGGCGCCCGAGGACTGGAAGCAGAAGCGTTGGTTGGCCGGCGGCGAGATGGGCGGACGACATTGTTGCCATCGCGGGTAGAACATGGATGAGGCTGACACAGGAATGGCACAAGAGAAGAGAGGCCTATGCTCAGCAGTGGGCAAAGTCGGGCTGTGGATGATGATCAGTGATCAGATAATCGGGCGCCTATATACCTAAACTTCTTCCCGTGAGAGAATAATGTGGACCTTCCTTTCTGAATAAATAAGTAATCTCGGATTCCCGGGATTGAACAATTTTGTAAAAACAACTATAACAAACTTAATGACATTATAGCAGTGGTTATTTTGATTTAGTATCTTAATTTATTCAAAACAAATAAAAACCTATAAAAAAATATAATGAGAGTTCACAACGAGTTCTAACTATATTTTGTATGCGGGCATTTTTAGCAATCTCAGGAATTTCGAACGATTCCGGGATCCGGGATTCTGAAAAGCATGTCCGTATTATACTTTAGTGGGAATAAAAGTGAAGTTTAGGTATATTAGCGCCAGATTATCCGATCACTGATGATGATGATGATGATGACGAAGTAAGCATCTGATTTTAAATCAGATACTTTTTTCTATAATAATAAAATAGTCAGAAAAACTAATAAATCTTGATTTGTGCTGGTTTGCAGTTTCCTTTTCAAATTTCAGTTTAAGTTTTATGGACAGTTAACCTATTGCCTAAAAACCGCAACCATATTTGAGCAAAATATAATTAAAGTGAAACAAACGACATTTATTGCACGATTAGCAAAATTAACAAAACAAAAAATTTTCATATGAATGAGGAAATGGTTCAGCACGTATTTCCTTGATTAATCTTTAAATTTTAATTGTTTGCCTGTACACAACATTGTTTATCGGTAATGGCTCGTTTGGTCACGAGGCTTTTGGCCTTGAGGTATGTGGGACTTGGGAACCAAATTGTTGGGCCAATACTTTATCATTTCAGGAAGCGGTTGTTGACCTGTCCTGTAAAAAGCTTGTTAAGAAAATAACATTAGGTTCAATAGTAGCAGTGACGAAGTTTCTACTTTTTAACCGACTTCAAAAAAAGAAGGAGGTTCTCAATTCGTCGGAAACTTTTTTTTTTTTTTTTAATACTAACGTTGGGTTGTATTCTCCAGTTGTTTATGAAAGCAATGTAACTAAATATTATTATTTGTATCAGACACCGGTTCCGTGATTGTCTTGCTCTTTGTCATACCTAGGCCTCCCCAAGTGTCCTCCACAACGATCTATTCCTTGCTATCCTCATCCAACATGGTCCTGCCACCTCCTTGATGTCGTCCTCCCCTCTTCGATACTGCCTGCCTTTACTTCTCTTTTTGTATCTAGGGCACCATTCTGTCACTCCGTTCGTCCACTTTTCTGTCTTACTTCTTCACAAGTAGGTAGTTATAAGATGAAATGTAACATATATGATTGTAAACAAAGGCTTTTATTTGTATCAGAAAAAAAATTATACAAACTACCGCCCGCGTTTATGTAGAAAATTATCCCATGGAACATATTTCCGGGATGAAAAGTATCCTATGTGTTATTCCAGACTATAATCTACATCTGTGCCAAATTTCATCGAGATCCGTTCAGCCGTTCTGACATGAAAGAGTAACAAACATCCATCTATCCATTCATACTTACAAGCTTTCGCGTTTATAATATTAGTAGGATTATTATTATTCAGTTTTCCACAACGGTGACCCCATAAAATTATATAGATATGGCTCGCCATACCACTGACTTTGGTTTCAAATACCCAGTAACAGCTAAGGCAATATTGGTGGCTGACAGAATTAAAAGTTCAAATATAGGAGAGCTTGTCTTTCTCTAGGCATTTGGCGTGATTTTGCTATCGAACGTTTTACCACTTTTTAATCGACTTAAATTCGGTTCTCAATGTATTTTTTTTATGATTGTTACCTCATAACTCCGGTAATTATGAACCGATTTGAAAAAATCTTCTTTTCATTTAAAAGGATAAACGTTCCGATTGGTCCCATATCAATCAAAATCGGGTTAGTAGTTTAGTTTTTAAATCAAAATAGCTGGAGGAAATAGAAAACATAGGTACTTATCATCCAAGTAAGTAAACGAAATTCCTGTGACTTTCCAGTAGTGTTGTTAGGTGTGTGGGTACCACTAAAAAGTGAAGTTTTTTTTTTTTAAATACAACCGACTTCTAAATAAAAAAAAACACTACAATGTATTAAATATTGGAAGTCGGTTGTATTTTTTTGTAAAAGTTTTGTAGACCCTAGGGCCTAGAGTGCTAAAACGACCTATGTGAAGCGAGTCTCTCCGAACCTGTTGGGACAAAAGCGTAAGCGCTTAAATGTCTCTTGAACACGTCTTTGCAGCGGGGATGTTGGCTTTTACCTTCCACCATCTCAGAGAAAAAGACAAATTTGGGTAAACAGTGGCCCGCTACGCAAAGGACGTGCCGACACCACCTGAGTTGACGGTGAGCTTCTATGCCATACATATCTGCGATTGCGGTCCTGCCACATGGATCTCAGACATCTAAGGTGGAATGTTTGTAGAGGCACCATGTTTCAAAACCTCTGCCGCTCTTACTGGTTTGTCAGCTGCTTTCTACCAACTAGATTATGTTCTGCCAACTTCGTTAGCTCGTTCCATGGAAGACCGCATCCTCTTTCAATCCAGTCAAGTGTCGGTCAAGAGCTGGCTGATGAAGAAATACAAAATAACACCCATGTGGTGCAAGTCGGACTCGTACACGAAAGGGCACCAAAAAATGTTACAGTACGGAAACTTTTTCGTGCGAATCAGACTTGCCCTTGACCGATTTTGTATGTTGACTGCACAATAATGAGGTATATAATATTTCCTGAAAACATTTTCATGATCAGAAATAATCACGTTGATTTGTTACTAATTAAAATGTTTATCGTTTACCTAAATATTAACATTGTTTAAGCATTAATTTACCTGTTGTTACAGTATTGTTTGCTTATGGCATTATCCGATTGGCTAACCGAAATACATGCTATTTATATATTTAGTTACTGTTACTCACACACGGTCATCCGATCCCAAACTAGGCAGAGCCTGTACTATGGCAACCAGACAACTGATAAACTTATATATTTCTAAATACATACATATTATAGACAAATTACACCCAGACACAGAACAAATGATCATGCTCATCACACAAAGATTTGTCCTGGGTGGGAATCGAAACAACGACCTCCGGTTTAGCAGTCAGGGTCACTAACCACTCGACCAACAGGCCAGTCATTTATAGTTATTATATAACTGTAATTTCAATGTATATAATGATATGTGTAGTGATGATTCGGGAAGGCCTATGATCGGCCTTCGGCTAATTAATGAAAACATTTGTTTGGATATAGTATCATCGCTATCATTTCAGGTGAAAGACGACCACTGCTGACATAGGCCTCCCCCAAGTGTCGTTATAACGACCGGTCTAGCGCGTCTCCCATCCAGCGGATTCCCGCGGCCTTCACCAGGTGTTTGGTCCACCTTGTGGGAAGCCGTCCAACGCTTCTTCTTCCAGTATGCTACTGGATTGCGAATATGACTATCTGCTCTGCGAGCAATGTGGCTTGCCCACTGCAACCAAAGTTTGGTGATTTTTCTGGCTATGTCGCTTATATTGGTTCTCCTACTGGTGTTGACAGAGTGAAGTTTTCAAGTGAAAGTGAATGGCTAAATCCGAAACTACGAGTAAAGAGGAGTTCCGATTTTGATGAAAACCGAAACTGTATCAGGACTTTTTAAAAATCAATATTCCCCCACAGTAATCGAACGACTGGCAATAGTCAGACTTTAAACATGACCTGTCCAACACATTTTATCTAATAGGTTACATTCTGCCATGCAAGATGTTTAAAGATTTATGCAAAATTTATAGCAAAAATACTTAATTAATTCTAAAACTCGAGGCCTACTGCTTCAATTCCTAATGCCTACACATGTAAATGGCGAGACATAAAAACATTAGTTGTTTATTTGAATGTTATACATTTTTGCACGTACAGCCTTGGACAATTTCAAGTAAAAACGGTTGGTAGTCCCACAATATTGTAGGGGCATTTAGATGATTCTAATACTGAAGACGACGTATGCAACTGAAACGTGGTTACTCACAATGGGCCGCATCAGAAGGCTTAAAGTCACCCAAAGAGCAATGGAGAGGGCAATGCTCGGAGTTTCCTTGCGTGATCGAATCAGGAATGACGATATCCGCAACAGAACCAAGGTTACCGACATAGCCCGAAGGATTGCCAAACTGAAGTGGCAGTGGGCAGGGCACATTGCTCGCAGCACAGGTGGTCGATGGGGCCGAAAAGTTCTGGAGTGGCGACCGCATACCGGAAGACGCAGCGTTGGAAGGCCTCCCACAAGGTGGCCGATGACTTGGTGAGGGTCGCGGGTAGCGGATGGATGCGAGACGCACAGGACCGGTTGTTGTGGCGACACTTGGGGAGGCCTATGTCCAGCAGTNCAGGTGGTCGATGGGGCCGAAAAGTTCTGGAGTGGCGACCGCATACCGGAAGACGCAGCGTTGGAAGGCCTCCCACAAGGTGGCCGATGACTTGGTGAGGGTCGCGGGTAGCGGATGGATGCGAGACGCACAGGACCGGTTGTTGTGGCGACACTTGGGGAGGCCTATGTCCAGCAGTGAACGTCTTTCGGCTGATATGATGATGATGATGATGAAAACTGAAGGAAATTACTTACTTTCTTTTCTCAAAGCTGTGTTGGGGTGTCTCGGAAATGTCCGTATGAGTTGAGGAGCCACTTAAATGGATTTAAACCCCATTTATAAAGGTTAATCCTTTTTTTTTTAAATGCAACATGCTCTAATCTTAATTTACAAAATGGAGCTCTTCCTTAATATAATAAATTAGTTCTTTTCGTGATCACATTTTATTCTTATAATAATTATAATTTTAGTAGGTTATTTTATCAAGACTATTTTAATAAATATATTAATCGATTTTTTACAATGGTACTCACCCCCTTATTTAGTGGGGAAGCAACTAATTTTGTAGGCTAAAATCTGAAATTTGTTGTAAAATATATCCGAAGTCATATCAAATTAATGTAAAAGTGGCTCCTCAATCTAAACATCTGAATTGAGGAGCCACCTGGAACACGGAAAGTTCTTAATGAATATTTTTGAAAATTTTGTATCATTTAGTAGTAATTGTGTATAGTGCCTATTAAAAAATCTGAGTCCAGTAATTAACTATTGATATTCAAGAGTATACAATACTTATAATGTGGCTCCTCAATCTGTATCTAAGAGCGTCAATTTTCACGAAAGTCTGGGTAAGCTCGCTCCATCGTCGTCTTTGTCTCTGTCATCTATGACCTAGACTAGAGTCAAAAGCAAACTCATATTAAATAAAAAATAAAAAAAAAGTAATTGGTCAATTTATATTCCACTCCAAAAACATTTAGTAGTTCGAATTTGTAGCATATGGACAAAGTAGTAAAACTGAGTGAATTAAGTAAATAAACGCATTTTATTTTGCTCCTAAATCCTGACTTTACTGTATCTACCTGAGATCACAACGGAATCAAAAACCAGATGCACTTACATTTAGTATAAATGTGTACTAAATACATATGTACAGATCAACAGTGTATATACTCGGTATCTGAAAAATAAATGACTTGTCGATGTCCCCGGAAAATAGCAAACGCCGTAAAATTGTAAACTATTTTTTCTAAATAAGACACGGATATATTGGAAACTATTGAATTTGGATGGGATTTATTGTATACAAAACGTTTTTTTCATAATATATCGAGAAAATGCAATCTAATAAAGATTTATTACAATCTTACGGAGTCTGCAATTTTCCCGTGACATCGATATTCCTTAAGAATTCGCTATTATTAAGGGTGACCACTGACCATGTTGTATAAATGAAACCAGAATGACTATGTTTTTAAATTAAATTTTTAACCTAACGATTATTTCAAAATAAGTATAGGTATGTACTATGTAAGTATATTCTTAATATGTTTAAGGTATTTATTAGTCAATTTCGACATAGGTTAAAGAATTAATTAATATTGATTGGTTGGTGATTTTACGAATTTAACAGTGAGAATCATAGTCGTCGACAAAACGTCTCATCCTTCTCTATATTGATATTTATAGTGGTCCATGCCAGCGTCGCTAATTGCAGGGATTAATACTAGCACTGACTGATTTCCTCTTGCAAAATTACTCCATTTTGGCGACAAAGGGCTGGGTCGGGTTGAAAGTGGCGCAGGAAGAGGATGCCCACTTGGACGGACCTTTCCTACATTCTTCTGAGAAAGTTTGAGCTATCACAACGAAGAAAAAAATTAAAACATTTTAAATGGAATGGTCTAAATCACTTTAACTAGACACTAATAAATCAAAATCAAAAGTCATTTATTCAAATTAGGTTGAGTGCCAGCACTTTTTGAACGTCAAAGTTCTACATAAAGACAGTCCCCGAAAACGCCCGCCCGTCACCACTTCCTAGTGTTTTAGCTGGGAAGAAAAAGTGGCGCAACGAACTCCCCAGCAACACATCCATCTGTTAAGTTTAAAAAACTTGTATTTATACAGTAGTATGCAAAGTAAGTTTAAAAAACATGACACAGAAAAATAATATGTCTAATATGGAAATCAAATTTTAAATGAAATTAATTGACACTTGTTAGCTAGCACACTCCATTATGCCAACCAAAACAAACAAACTCAAGCATTAACAAGTTTAACATTAGATGCAGTTAAACAGCTTGTGCTGGTGTCTTCCCTAGATAAGTCTTTGCCACAAATTATATAATACTAGCGTACCTTTGCCCTGTAATATGACAGTATTGAAATAATAAGGCTGGTTAGTAGAGAAGGGTCGGATTAAAAAAAAACGATAAAGTTAAGTCACATCACAACACATCGCTACATTATATTCAGAGCAATGACACGTAGTTGCAGTATCCTAGAGGCAGCCGGATGGCTCGCGGTATTTGAGCTCCCGAAGTGTTGTAGAACCGTTCTCTGCAACCCGAACTGAGCCAACTTGACCTGGGATGGAAATAGGTGGTGTGAAAAAAAATTGAAAATTGAAGCAGCATTGAGGCAGGCGATTGAAACATCGGTTGCCGAAAATTGGTTACACTGTTTACATAATCTGTTTATATTGTCTTTTATAATGCGCACAGCAAAGGAGTGGAACTCTCTGCCTGCGTGTGTTTCCGAACGCATACAACCCTAATCTCTTCAAAATTACAGTGAATAGGCTTCTTCTGGGTAAGCGTGCTCCATCGTCGATCGCATCATCGCTTTCCACCAGGTGAGAAAGCAAGCCTGCCAATAATAAAATAAAGTAATTTTTCCACGGCTTCACAAATGTTGCCTTTCCCAGAGACGCCATGCTATTTTTCGGGATTAAAAGTAGCCAATTATTTATTTATTAATATGGCTTCAGGCTGGCAGGCTTCTTCTGGGTAAGCTCGCGCCATCGTCGACTTTGTCTCTGTCATCTATGACCTAGACTAGAGTCAAGAGCAAAGCCATATTAAATAAAAAAAAATGAAATTTTAATGCCATTCCTCCTGGTGCTCTGTGATACTGCAACTGCGCGTCATTGCATGTTCCAGTTTTTTCAGCACCTTTAATGGATGTACTTGGTATTGTACTTATCTAAGAAACAGTCGCAGGCAAGACAAGTGCATGGAGTACTTAATCTGACTGACTAAACACAGGGAAACTGACTGACTGACGTATCAATGCACAGCTGAAACTAACTTCTGGGACTGGGAATATGACATATTGGATAAGAAACTTCCTTTTAGGGCGTAGGTAGGTGAGTACTAAGAAGAGACTTTTGGAAATTCAACCTTTAAGGGGCTGTAAAGGAGGAAAAATATGTACTAAATCTGCTCAGACGAAGGAGCCAAGACGAGACAACGGAACCTACCTTTTCTGGAAACGTTTCGTCGTATTTTTTTAACCTTTCATTTCTTTCAATTAGACCATTAAATGGCATTTTTGACAGTCAACAGTTGTCCATTCGCAATAGTACGAGTAGATTCTTATGGAGAAGAACGGACAAGAAACTGAAAATTTACTCTATCCAAATAAACTTCAATAAACTGTTAACAGTTGTAAACTACAGTTGACTTTTTCTTTGATCCATTAAAATAGGTTCATCCATTTAAGATCCTGAAACAAATTAATGGTTGATGGATAGTGTAGTTTTTAACAGGGCCCATTACTACAGAAAGGCCACAGAAAGCGATCTACTGTCTGTAGTAAAGACTAATCATGTAATAGGCGACTGATTAACGGCCGGTCTCAATAACATATCTACCTTTGACCAACTGTCAAATTAGCTACCAACAGTAGCTGAAACGTCATGTTGGCTTTACAAAAATCTGATGAAGTCTGATTTATTGCCAGATTAACTGTTTTCATAAGAATGGATTTAATTGAATTAATACGCATGAGAATTGAAAAAAAAAGATAGTATCAGTGATCTGGTAGGTATTATTAAACTTAATCCTTAGTATTGAAAGTTAATTATCAACGGCTCAGACATACAAGTACTTAATAAAGAGTTATCAAAGTAATGTGAGCTAAAATACGACACTATTGCATTCAACTTCGAATACGCTAGCGACATGACTCCATTTTTACTCTGTAAACAAAAATAAATGTATAAAGTGTAGATAGGTATGTCGGTTTAAACCACACGACATGACCGCCTACAAACCAGAAAGAAAAGCAAAAAAAGAAGAAACGAGTGTTCCTTCAAATCAAAGGAGGTTCGCAACAAAACAAACAATTAAAAACTATTAAAAAGGTTTAAATTGTAAGCGGTCAGCTAGTTTTAAAAATAAATCGCGAGCAGCGTCCGCCTCGTTCGCGTTCCACATTCGAAATAATAATTGTATTAAGGAAACATGAGCGGCGCGCATGTGTTTGTTTGTTTGTTTACCCGCCGGTGACGTCATATGTTTATTCTCGCGGGGAGGTCGGGGCGAGGTGGAAGTGTTCGTAGTTTTGTTTTATTTTTTTATTGATTTTTTTTCGGACATTTTTGTGAGGTGATGTAGATTTTACATTGTTCTTTGTTTTGTGGAATGGTGTTCTAGAAGATAATCAAACAGCAGTAGGTATATAGATTTCCTTTTTCTTCATTTAAAGTGGGTAAGTACAATATTATATTTTACATGCTATATTTTTATATAACGTAACCCATGTTTAAATATTTTTTACCAGTAAATTGTTATTAAAAATCGAAACATTCTTAGTCTAGTTTTAAATACCTACCGAAGTTTTTCTTTTAAATGAAAGACGACTAAGTTAATTGGAGATTTGTAAATATTTTAAAGGAGTCTTTTGATGTTAAAAATTAGCTATACTCTATCCGTTTAGGTAGTTAACTAAAGGTAAACAATCTTGATGTAACTTTTTACTTAAAAACTCAGTTTAAAAATAAAATGCAAGTAAAAACCAAAGTAAATACAACAGTAACGAATACTAAATCAATTGAACCATAAGTTTGAAAAGTAGTTTATTTGTTTAATATGAATTTGTGTAAAAAGACACATCAAGATTGTTTACCTTTAGTTAACTACCTAAACGGATAGAGTATAATAATAACATAACTAAGTAGTTTTGTAGTTTCTAAATCTGCAGTTCACACCACATTAATCGAGAAATCTGTGTTTTTCTTAGAGTGTTTCTGCATTTTTATTAGATAATTATTCTTCGTCTTAATGCTTGCCAACTAGAACAACTTAAAGCTTAGCTCCAATAATAATTTGACAGGTGCAAATGTACAAATTGAAAAAAACAAACAACAATCACTTGAGATGTCCAATTAGTCTCTGGGATTAAAAAACTAACTGGGACTAGGAGACGTCAAATTTACAAGACAGTTTGTTAGGAAAGCTAACAACAGAGGGTACTGTTTTTTTTGGGGAAGTAATTCCTGTGAGCACCATCAGAACGTAGAGATATTTAAGTCCTCTTAAGAGCCCGTACAACTCCATAAACCCCCTTGCAACATCTGTTGTTGTGAGGAGTCGTGCCGTGTCCTCATCTCTGTGCTAGGCAGAGACCTCTCGTAGCCGGCCGTGGTTCGTTCTATGGTCGGCGGCGAGGAGTCCTGGGACGCGGTGGTCCGTCTCTGCGAAACAGTAGCCCCCCATCCGATTCCTGGCGTAGGTGGGAGATGGAACACCGGGGTTGTTTTAGTCACTGACTAGCCTGACAGACCTCTGCGCCCGCCCCAGGGCGGAGGACATCCATTAAGATTTCCCCCCGTTGAAAAAAAATGCTACGTACTTCATACTAGTTTCTGTAAAATAGTATCTCCTGAACCTTCCTCTGGGCAGTCAGAATTTCAATGTCCACTGGAATTTGACTAAAATAATACAAGTAGGTTTTCAGATACAGAAAGAAGCCGCTTCTTTCTGGCTCTCCATTTTCCATAGCCTGCACTATTGCTGCAAATGTGAAATTTCTCGCCCGGTCTGGGCGACCAGCGGCCTGTCAGTCTTTTTTTCATGAATGGCTTGTCGCAGATCAATTGCAGGCCTAGGAGGTTGGCCTTAATATAAAATTAAGCCTCTACTCAGGGCTTACTAAAAAAACTTACAAACTAAGCGACCACACACTAGGACACCCCTGTGGGGTACGGAGCTCGGCTTAGGGTGACGCTGGAGGGAGGACAGCTAGGGACGCACTGGATCGAACACTCCTGGAAATTCCTGTCGGTCTTCTACTGACTCCTCTTTTTCTTTGAAAATAAGGAAATTTTAGGAGCGTTAGTTTAAGAATCTACGAGAAGATGCACTTACCAGTCTATCAGTCTTACAAAATGTGGGACTTTCAAGACTTCCATGGTGAAATATTAATTTAGACATATCGCAAATATATAATGAATGAGCGGCGGCTGTGCTAGCGGCGAGGATGTCATCGGAGCCGCGCTGCCCCTTGTTTACACACGCACACAGGCGCGCGCACGCACACCCAGCCGCGCCCGTCGCCCGCTTATTTAGGTATATTGTTGTTTATTTTATTCGGCGCTATGCTCCGACACGGGCCGCGAGCCTTTCGACTCAGTTTTAACGCGCACGTTTTATGAAACGACAACTATGCGTCGATGTTCGCTCGCCGGCGATAATAATTATTCATATCGGAACCGTCTCTAGCGACCGAAATAGCGACGCGGTAAACAAATTCGCGATTTTATTGGCAGGTCCTCATTGTAACGACGCGTTTTTTTCTGCATTATTTACATTTTTATTTATTTTTCATAACCTATTCGCACGCTCGCCGGTCCTCGGTTGTCTCCGCGAATCTTAATGGTAGTTAATCATAGTTTATTTTTACCGCGCAACGTGTGTTAATAAGTGGGGCCACTTGTCGTCGTTTCTTTTATTTCGCCATAGTGTTTGATTAAAACTCGCAATTGAATTGCGGAAGCGATTTCGGCCGTGAAAATAATGTTCGCGAATTCGTACAATCGTACCGCGATATGAAGACAGTCGGCATGAAGACCCAATTATAAAGATAACAAGATATAGTTTTGATTACTTCGATAAATAATGATTGGTGACTTGTTTTGACAGTTTAAAATTTAAATGTGTTCGGCGCGCTTTTGGAAGTTTTAGTTAATTTGAATGAACTTTTGGCGGGAACGCAAAGTGTTAACGAAGAAGTAGGCTGCACAGAAAGTTTGGAAAAGTGTTGAGTACACATCGGATGCTGGCGAGTGTTTTTTCAACGCGTTTTCGAGGCTAAGCGCTAGTTGTTTGAACAAGTGTGTTTTCTAATGGATTTATTTTGAGGTGAGTTTAAATTTACTTGTGTGTTGGTGTTTGTATTGTTTGCTCTTCGTGTTTTGTGTGCGTGTTCGCGCCGGTGGCGGGAAACCAAATACCTAGCCGGTTCTGAACATGTGTGAGTGTACAAACAACGAACCGGTGTGCGTGCGCGACTTATTGTCACTTTGTGTAAGAGGGGAGACAGGGAGGGAGAGGTTACTTGTCATGTATTTAGGCGAAGACGAACTTTGATGAGTTGACTTTTTAATTTATGTGCACCTTTCATGGCAATAGGAAAAAAAATGTTGAGACAAGAGACGTCATTATATTATATTTGCTCACGTATCGAACGTCTCCACATTTATTTAGGTATATTGATTTTTGGCATCACTCTACCAAAAATTTTATGTAAACGCGAAATGTAATTAAACCTTATTTTCGAAGTGCGTTGTCCTCGCTAGAACATATTGAGGCCTCTTTATTGATTGTCAAACATGGACATATCAATAAATGTTGAGAAACTTGATAAAATATAATTTAATTAGCAATTTTCCTTGTTTTTAAATATCAATAATTTATTTTATTTAACATCAACCCACCTTGTTGCAAAGTGAATAAAAAAAAATGGAAGTACATGAATCAACAAACAAAGAAATGTTATCGTTATAAAATAGGTACACAAATTACGATTGAATTAAATATCGAATGAATGAAATACTTAATGACCGTCTAAGTTTCTCTGAGGAAAAATATCGGATGTAAAATATACCTAACATAATAACTATAAATATCTACCTAAAACTATTACATTTATCACAGTTACTGTTATCCTTAGTTACTGTTATACTTATATTATAAACGCGAAAGTTTGTAAGTATGGATGGATGGATGTTTGTTACTCTTTCACGCAAAAACTACTGAATGGATTTTGATGTAATTTGGCACAGTCGTAGAATGTAGTCTGGAATAACATATAGGATACTTTTTATCCCGGGAATATGTTCCCTTGGGATAATTTTCGTCAATCACGCGGGCGGAGCCACGGGCGGCAACTAGTAATTTAATAACGAACAATTGTCTTTCAAATAATAGGTTATAGTAATAATTCTTCAGTTACTTACCGAAACTAAAGATTTATTACTATTCCTAGCGTTTAATATATTACAAGATTAAAAAAAAAAAAAAATACACTTTGTACAAAAAAAAAATCGTTCAACAACAAATTTGACATTTAAACTAATTAATTATTCAAGCATTCTTTTGATAAGCATTAAATAAATAAAAAAACTTGTAGGTAAAGGAAAAAAGTTTAGGTTATCTAAGTTATATCTGATGTTAATGAATCATGTTCGGTAGGCTATCCCTGGCAGGAAGTCATGTATTGTCATAAGTATGACACTTCTTTAGTTCCAAAAAACCCCACTCCACCCATAAATATAATTTAATCAGGGCATTATTTTCTTTTATAATGTCTCATTTAGCTTGAAACCTACCGGGTAAAACGGGGTGGATAGAAATGATGGGGCGAATAAAACCGAAACTTTGATTCGAATTTTCACGTTATTTAAATATTGTTTGCAGCAATGAAGAACTCCATTTTGTTTTGACAATTATTTTATATTTGAATGGACGCTTTGTGAGGTACAATATATATATGATATTAATGTGAAAATCCCAATAAAAGTTTCGTTTTTATTCACCCCTAAATTTCTATCCACCCCGTTTTACGGTACTAAGAATAACTAGTAGTCCTCACTGTAATGTGTGTTTTATAATACTCAGTTTATCACAGACATAACAAATCTTTTTTTTTTTAAAAAAGCTTGTCAACAGAAATGTCGCGACGAGACTGGGAAAGGCAAATAAGGGGGTTCGAATTATAAAAACAAGGGCTCCGAACCGAACCCTTGTGCTGGAGATTTTTTCTTTTATTTTTATTGGAACTGTATTTTTGAGCCGTGGAAGAGATGAGTAAATAGTTCTTTGAAAACTTAGTGAAAAGGTTAACTTTTACCTGTTTTAAGTTGTTATAAGTATAATTTAAAATATAATAAGTATAGTTTTAAATTATAACAACTTAAAACAGGTAAAAGTTAACCTAAGTTAGTATAAGTTTTAGTAATAAATAGGTAGCTATTTATTACTAAAACTTATACTAACTACTTATATTACCTGGTAAGGCAACACCCGCGTGGAATTAGTCCTTCCCTATTACCTTTGTATACGCTGTATTACTGTAAAGTTTTATCAAAATTCGTTCAGGTGTTTTTGAGTGAAAGAGTAACGAAGATCCATCAGATAGTATCAGTAGGATGGCTTTATTGAAACACAATTGACTTATTACCGAACTCTTACTTTTATACATACATATACCTTTGATTAAAAATATTCAAAAAATATTCATATCTATTTGTAAAAAATAGGTACCTATCTGCATGTAACGTAACATAGGTAACCTGTTTCAATTATTGATCTAGTGTAGGAAGTTACAAAAAAACTTGTGTTTTGGTGAGCTTTTTCTTCTTAAAATAAAGCAAATAAGTTACAACGTTAAATCAATATTTTTTTAATGATTTATCGTGTCAGAAGAAGGTACAGCATAAATTATATAGGTACGTTGCTCGTGTTCATTTATCGGATCCTATATTCTGAAAATAATACTCTTTCCTGCTGATGCTGAACATGTCCTAGGTTCGATTCCTGGGTCGTGCAAAGCTTTAACTGTTCGTCCCAGTGTTTTGGTTTCCCCGGTCAATCTCCCCCAAATATCGCTAAGTCATTCTCATCATCATCAAGTCGTCTCCAAGTCGTGACGCCAGCGTTTTCTAGGCCTCCCTCGGCGGACCCACAGTGGGACTACTCTGACCTTTCTGCATTCTACATAATCCCTAATTCCACTTCAGTCTAAGAGACTTGCGGTTCCGCACTGCATCCGATTCGAATCCGTGAATATACGGATATACAAAATTCCGACCGAATTCGTATGTTGCTTTTCGTACTGCATCCGATCCGAATCAGTGAAAATATCTACGGATGAAGAGTCTAAAAAACTCGGATCAAATTCGGATATTGCTTACGCACTAATCCGATCTCAGATCCGCAGTAATCGGATCGGATGCACTGCGGAATCGCTCTTATTGCCTACATCACTGATACCAATTGAGTTTTAAATTCTCGAATTTTAGAGTAACAGCCCGGAGCTTGTATACAGGGTGTACCTACTTAACGGAAAGGTGTGGGTTCCATTTTAAAATTAATTCTGTTTATGTCAAGCAATTCATCGTCAATTCACAAAATAAAAGACAAAGACAGTTGTTCATTGAAATGGGCAGAAGTAGCTTTTAAAATATGACCACACTCTCCTACTTCTCCAGTTGATGAAATCTCTGCCTTTCCCTTTGGGGCATAAGCGCGATGTTATGTACTCTTCCCTATCTTTCCCATTTATACTTAATACGGTACATATTATGACAAAAGATGAAGTCTAAAGGAAATCATCAAATGACTCCTTCCGCTCTGGGCGGAGTGGAAGAGAGTGTCAGACTCTTACTGACTAAAACTCATCCGTGTTCCTCCTAATGCCCTATGCATTCTAGGGCCGCGGTGACTCTTTCAAACAAATTCCGCAACACTGGCAGGCTCTGGCCCTAGTGGGTCCCGTCTAATTTGCTGACATCTCTTTGAGGCGCGCGAGCCACCCAACGCTCGCCGTCTACAGGCCCACGCCTACACGGTGGCCAAGAATCGCCCTGCGACTTCCGACGCTCGGGGCGTCTTCTTCTGTTGCGGTGGCTGGAGCGTTCCCATGCCTCCTCGAACCGGAATATGAATTGAACTAGGGCCGGATGCGTTCGGTCGTCGCCGCCGATCGCCTCGACGAGGACACGGCGATTTTTGCCCAAGCAGGGATACCTCCACCGTATGCTCCACCGTGTCCTCCGGGCGATCCGCCTACTTTAGGTATCCAACGCACTTATTACTAAAAAGTCACTTTTTGCCTATACGCTTCAAAGTATTTAGTTATTTATAAATGGGAAACATTATGTTATTATTATACCGTAGGTAGGTAGTGGCTGACCTAGTAGGTAGGCCTATTTATGAATATCTTACTTTAATCTTTGTTAAAGAGGTGTATAGCCTTAAACAGTGGCGTGTCTGAGTAGCGTCCAAGGACATGAAAGAATGTTGGTCGTCCGGCAGCAGATAATATGGCTATAATCCTCCTGACCGAATTTCAATCACGGTGGCCAATCTCAACGTAGATTAGCCAAGCAAGCAGAAGATATTATAGTGCACAAGTGTGTGCTCAAGCACAGGTGCATTCTCCAGGTGCAGGTGCTCCTTTTCCGTCATAGACCGATGGGACGCCAATCCGACACGACCGGAGAGAGACCAGCTGCTTAAGATGCTTTTCGAGGCACGGAGGTGTCACACCACCAACTTCCAAACTTCGGGCTGCTACTTAGAAGTTCTTTACGCAATAACCCAACAACACCGTTTGCCACCGCTGGGTAAAGAACCCAGGATCCTCGGTGGAAGACATGCCGCACAGACTGCACGTATCTAAAACACTAAAGCCCTGTAAAAATGAAAACGTACAAAATTTAACAACACAATACCATTTTCCTAATTATTATTTACTTAGCTAAGGAAAATCATCAAAATTATGTTAATGTATCAAAATTGCTCGCGGCTGCCGTATCAAATTTTAAACACGCATGATTAAAATTAATTAAAATCAGCTCAACTATCATTTTTAACATCCTTTTTTCCAATTTCAATCGGTCAAGTTGTTGTTACTTCGATATCATTCAAATAGTTTCTGAAATAGTCTATATTAATCAATAATAAGTTGTCGCTAGATATTATTACCATAGTTGACTGAACTATGGTAATAATATCTAGCGACAAAAGATGTTTTGAACAACATGCAAGGTGATAATCCTAATTTAGTTTTTCATTTCTTAATTTCCTGGTCTATTATTTATTGGGAGTTTAGCATTTTGTTCCGAAAAACGTCATACGAATGATAAGAATAAAGTTAAATAATAAAAATGCAATAGTTCCTTTCTTATTACTCATGCTTTGGGACTAAGACAACACACAAGTAATTGTGGTTCAATTTTTCGTAAGCCTATGAAAGATCTTCTCGGTTTTTCATCAGAACTTAAATAATCAAAATATCCGGACATGTCTGCGGTTGACACACCGCAGACATGTCCGGATATTTTGATTATGGTGAGCAAGAAACTCAATGAATCACCGAATGAGTCCATAAGGTGGTGGACAATATCGTGGCAGCTCGACTCCTGTGAAAAAGATTTGCCTGCACTAAGTAGCAGAAGAGACAATTGTGTGGAAAATGGATAAAAAGCTTGATAGAGTTAGAATTATTTAGACAGCAGACACACCAGGTTATCGAAATTAGGGTAACAGACACTCATCATTGAACCAATTGTTGTTAAGGCCAATAGGCTAATGGCCAAGACGGTCCTATGGCAGTGGGGCCAAGGGATTAATGTAGATAGCGGTATAAGTCCTATTTTGTAAGTACCCGTTTCGGCCCGGTGGCTTAGAACCTGTGGCTTAACTCTGTCGTTACGGGTGATCAGAAATCCAAAAGTCTGTCACCGTCTTGCAAAGAGGTATTGTCTTGCCTAGTAATCAGGTTGATCAGATAGGCAGTCGACCCATGCTTTAAAGAGATGTCAGTATAAGACATGGGGCCCGCTGAGGCCAGTGTTTGCCAGGGTTGCGGAATTTGTTCGAAAGAGTTACCGCGGCCCTGGAACACAAAGTGCATTAGGCATACGAATGGGGTTTAGTCAGTAAAAGTATAAGTTAGTAAGAGAATGGGTCATTTGATGATTTCCCATCCATAAAAAGGCAGTCACCCCATGTAAAACACTGGTATGCTGTGGTAGCTGCATTCAGTTAGATTGGAAGCCGACCTTAACTTAGTGGGGAAAAGACTACGTTCATGATGACCCCTGTCGGGTCTCTCTTCATTATCCCAATGTGGGTATAGTTAATTATATTAACTGACTGTCTTTAATATTTTAGGAAATCCCACATTTTTCTGACGTATGACAGGTTAAAGATCATCGATTATTGCTCCTTATCTTCTGGTCTTTTTTCTCGTTTTTGACAAAGTCATCAGTTTTCTTGTAATTAATTAATTGTGTAGTCAGAATTGATACTCGATCAACTCGATATTTTTGGGATTCTCTTTGTCATCAGTTTCTTCTTTTCGTTGGTTTGGCTCGTTTACTTTGTTTGTTAGTATGTAGCCACCTGGAGACTCAAATTGTGTCAGTACGTAAGTAGGTAGCCAACTGTTCAGCTCTATCTATCTTTTTGCCGTCAGCAAAAAACGACAACTAGAAGTGCTAATTGAGTCTTTGCCATCAGATTCTTGTTCTTCTATTCGTTGGTTTGACTCGTTTAGTTTGTTTGTATGTAGCCACCTGGAGACTCATATTGTGTCAGCACTTATGTAGCCACATGGTCAGCTCTACTCCTTTTACCATCAGCAAAAAAAGGACAACTAGAGGTGCTAATTGAGTCTTTGTCATCAGATTCTTGTTCTTCTTTACTTTGATTTGACTAGTTTAGTTTGTATGTCTGGTTACTCAAATTTTGTCAATATGTAGCCCTAGCCACCTGGACAGCTCTATCTATCTTTTTGTTATAAGCGAAAAAAGCCCACCAGAAATACTAATTAATTCTGTTTGTCAAGTATTGTGACTGCATATTTTGCAAATTAGTATTTAGGTAAAACAAACCTAGCCACTAGATAAATAATACTAAAAAAAAACAATTGTGGACTTCCAATTAACACTACATATTGCGTTCAATACCAGACATACCAACTTACACGATAATTGAATTAAAATTATGCGAAATGCTAAAACAAATGGTTTTGCATGTAGTCTGTATTCACAGTCGTGGTTATACAAATAAAGCTTTTTAGGCAACTTGGCAACAAACGATGATCATAATGTATAAACTGTTTTTTTACGCACACATAGAGGTATTGTTTATGTTTGTGTGCGTGTGTGCGTGTAGGCGTGACGACGGCCGATAGTGTTATCGGACCAAGCCTTGCAAAAATATACAACAAACATACACAGTATATGTAATGTATGTACATATAGCACAGGTGTGGTTTGTTTCTTGATAATTATGTAGCCAAAAATAAATAATAACTTCTCAGGTTCCGTAGTGAGGCTTCTTAAGGTGGTCTGCCATTTTGTTTTTACATTTTTAATTATAATACAATGGCAATATCTGTTGAGCCTATTTTGAGCCTGTTTAAAGCAAAACGTTAGCTCATTAGTAAGTATAGTGTTCATAAAATTCAGGTATTTAAGTTTGCCTATAAAACATTGTTTTATTTACTATTGTTATTTGCGTATGTAATTGTAAATAGGTTGGTAACTAAGTAGGTTTTTCCAGATACATTTTCGCGTTGTCTCGTTATTTGATTTTTCCTATAAGGATATAAATTTTTGCAAGGATATTAAAAATGAAATCTATTTTATAGGCATTAAGACACTTGCAGGCTTATTATAACATTTTGATTAATTTAATCGTTAAGACTTAGTACGAGATTAAAGAGAATCTGTAAAAACATATTCTTATTACAAAAATCATCACATAAAATCATTCAGAATGCTATACTTACCGCGAAAGCCAGACAAGAATAGCTCTCCACGTGTTTAATCTAAAAAGTTTACATTTACGCGAATTTTAGCGCAAAATTGCGCCTTCCTACTGATAAAACAAAAACAACCTAAATAATGTAGCGGCCTCGAAATCTAAATAAATTACTATCAGCAATGCTTCCGACCTCCTTTTAGCTTCCTAAACATTCTGAAATGGGCGCGTGCCTTCATACACCACGATTTATTGAATACTAGGTTTTTAGCAATACTGATTTTTAATTTTATACAGCCTATTGTTACAAAAATCGTGAGCTTGAAACATTTTTTTGTTCGTACTAAGTACCTACATATTTTGCTGGCGTGACGATTTGGACTCGTTCCTGATAGATTGGCTGGAGAAGGCCGGAGAAGCTGGAAACATATGGAGTTGGCTTTTGTTCAACAGTGGGATACACAGGCTAGAAAACTATAGGGAGGAAGAAGGGTCCACGATTGTTACCAAAGAAATGTTTACCACCTAAGTCTACATTGTGGAATGCAATAAAGAATTGAGTATTGTATTGAGTACCTATTGAGTATTGAGAAGTATGACAAAGAGAAGATGGTTGGATAGTGAGGCAAATGATGTGAAAGAACAAAGAGAACACGGAACGTACCGACCCCAAATAACTTGGGACGAGGACAGGAAGATGATGAATATGATGATGAACTAACTCATTTCTTGAATACTTCTTGAGAAGAACATTACTGCGCTGAAAGCCTATCCTTTGCTTCATGTGTGTCTATTGACCTATGTCAATAGACACACATGAAGCAAAGGAAAACAAAGTGATCTTCTTGTTGTGTGAATGTTCTTCTGGTCCCCAAAAATCTAACAAAAGACAGCTGGGACTAACGGATTAACGCACTTTCTGGTAATTAGATAAGTTGGTAGGTATCACTTTATATGAATATACGAAAAAGTCTGCGTTTTCATCTCATCTTTTGACTACATCATTCTTTTATTTATCATTATTTACTATGAGCCTGGCGTGTCCAACTGCAGGACAAAGGTCTCCCTTCCTATCTTCCGCTGTTCTCTGTCCTTTGCAACATGTGTCCGATCCTTTAGGTAGGAGTCTACCTGTCCCGCCATCTCCTCCTGCGCCTACCGCGTCACCCGTTCCTGTTGTTTGGAACCCAATCAGTGCCCACTTTTGCCCAGTTCTGTTGCGACATGTGGCAGATGTGGCCAGCCCAGTTCCATTTTAGATTGGCGGCTGAGTTGCCTATGTCGATTTACGTCTACGTAATTATTATAGTTATGTTTTATTTAAACAATATTACCAACATAAACAGTCTAAAAATATACTCACAGAAATAAAACTTTTTGGTTAGTTTGCTACTTAAGTTTTTATTGCACGCATTGAAAATAGATAGCCATCTTCATTTATGATTTATTCATTAGATTCTTGAGTCTTGCTACCGAGATAACTGGTATGAAACAATATTTAATTATCAACATTGTTAACAACAATTTGAAATCTAAAAATGTTTTAATCTTCGTTGTTTTGACCATATTTAATTATTTATGGCTGTCGTCAAATAGGTCAAGGGCAGTACAGTAACCGGGATCATTGGACAACGCTTTCATTGTTATAGATTTCTCGGTCTGTCGTTTCAGGTATGTAGCTTGGACCATGTTCATCATTCCGGTGGATTTCTATTGCAAATACATATAAATGATACTAACAAATGAAAATCCTGCTTTTTGCTATTATAATGTGAACGATTGTTACAAGTAGGATGGATAAATCGATCGATTGATGGATGGATGGAAGTTTGTTACTGTTTTAGGCAAAAACTACTGAACGGATTTGGAACACATATACTATTGTCGGGATAGAATACTTTTATCCCGACAATATGTACCCTTGGAATGATTTCCGAGATTTTCGCGTGGCAATTAGGTAGTATAAAGTACCTATGGCAACAGTTTCCATCGTACGAGTTCAATACGTTTATTTCATAAAATTGATCCTGTTGAACCAATCAATCACTTATATCACAACACTACTCATTGTCTATGGGTACTCTGACGCCATGTTTGTTTACAAGATAAGATGTTCATTCTACTACACTATTAAACTAAGTATTTTGTTTTAGTTTTTACTATATCTACTCAAACCTAACTAAAGTTGCAAATCTTTGTCATTAAATTAATATTAATTTGTAATGTAGAGGTAATTTTGGATTGTTTAATTTAATTTACATTATTTTTAATGTAAATTAAATTAAACAATCCAAAATTTGCTGGCGCTAAATTACGAATAATATGTGTAGATCAAGTATACATAGTTGCCGTAACAATTTGAAATATACATAATTTGGTTTGAGTGTCCTTCGGTAAGTCGAGGTAATTTTTAAACAATAAGTACCTTATTATTTTTGACCATGAGCTATGATCCTGAATGTAAGATTTTCTGAACTCGTAAATATTTAAAGGAGTTTTAAGTAAAACTAGATGTTCAGGAAGCTCGCTCCATCGTCGACTTTGTCTCTGTCATCTATGACCTAGACTAGAGTTAAGAGTAAACTCATCTCAAATAAAAAAAATCCTTGAGTTGTCGCTATATTCTAAGATAAAAGAGTAATTGATGTTCTTACTTGCTGGGAAAAAGAATTCCCTTTTCGTTTTTCACATTTACTTGTCATTAAGAAGAACCCACCAAGTGCGAGTCGGACTAGCACTCGCATTATCTATAAAAACGGCAAAAAAATCATGTCCGTTGTATGGGAGCCCCCTTAAATATTTATTTTATTCAGTTTTTTTTAGTATTTGTTTTTATAGCGGCAACAGAAATACATCATCTGTGAAAATTAACTGTCTAACTATCACGGTTCATAAGGTACAGCTTGGTAACAGACGGACGGACAGACATACGGACGGACAGCGGAGTCTTAGTAATAGGGTCCCGTTTTACCCTTTGAGTACGGAATCCTAAAAATGAAATTATTGCCCCAGAATGCACATTGTCGTTGGCAGTATCATTTAAACATTTTAAGAGCCGTTACGGGTTATCAGAAGCCTGAAAGTCTCACAAGCTGTCTCGCCAGTTACTGGGTAGTGGTGGTCAGATAGACGGTCACTTTATCCTACTTCCTACTATAATAATATATATATAAAATATAATAATATCAATATAAATATTATAAACGCGAAAGTTCGTAAAAATGTATGTACGGATATATGTTTGTTACTCTTTCACGCAAAAACTACTGAATGGATCTTGATGAAATTTGGCACAGAGGTAGATTATAGTCTATAAGATGCTTTTCATCTCGGGAATAGGTTCCCTTGGGATAATTTACGACATCAACGCAGGCGGAGCCGCGGGCGGTAGCTAGTATAAAATATTGTTACACAGCTGCATCAGGGGCCCTACTATGAAGTCTTAAAACGATCATCATTCCGCTCAAGAGAGAGACGGAGCTATACATAGCGAATAGCACTATCCCTTTTACATCATCGGAATTGAATGGCATTAGCACGTCATAGTAGCATAGTACCTGGTCAGACTTAAAATCGATCCTAACATAGTTGAGAAAAGACTCATTTCGGTTTCTGAGGTACTTTAACACTAACGCTATTTGTCATAACGTCATTGGTTGGTTAGTGGTTAACGGGCAGATAAACAACCGATAAAAACCTCAGAAACCGGGCATTAGTTAGTCAGTCATTTTTTTAATAAAATTAGGGTGAGCAACTGTGAAAGAAACTGACTGAGAATCAACACTTTTTCAATGTCATAATTTACACAAAGACAGTCCCCCAAAATGCCCCGCCCGTCACCACTTCCTAGTAACGAAGAAGTGGAGCAACAAACTCCCCAGCAACACGTCATCTATCTGTGAAGTTTGAAGAACTTGAATTTATACAATAAATTGTATTTATACATATTGTGATTGTTATTTTTATTCATTAATTTTTTACTTACAATAAATCGTCAACGCCCTTACCTCTGACGCCAGTACAATATCTACATACAAAGTGATAAATAAAAATGTTTATTTCACATAAAACCTTATCTTTATCAGTGAGTGGTTGCGTAGGTAAATGATATTTGTTTTTGCTAATATTTCATACATATCGATTTGTGTGTCAGTAGATTTGTTTGTTGTATTCGCGTTATCTATTTAGTACATGATTGGAAAAATATTTTCTCTGACAATCGTTATAATAAGATGGTAATCATTGTGGGTCATGTCTGTAACACGTTCTCCTGTTTTAGTTGTCATGGTTGTTCTTCGTTCATGATTAAATTCATATCCACCACAAGAATGGTCAGTTATTTCTTTAACATTTGTTAAATTCTTTGATTCATCTGCCTAGCCTTTCCCAGACAATATTGGAGTCGGCTTCCAGTCAAACCGAATTCAGCTGAAAACCAGTATTTCACATGGAGCGGCTGCTTATCTAGTCTTCACAAACCAGTAACTGGGTAACACGGTACTTTTTGGTAAGACTAGTGTCAGATTTTCTTCTTGACAATCCGTGATTCGTGCCAAAGATCTACGAATGACTGCCGGGAACAATGGCTTGACGAGCTTTCCGAGGCACGGAGTAGTCTCGAGCTTGCCAGAGGCAAGCGAAGCTTTACCTTGAAGATTGGAGCCCGTCTTCCTCCCTCCTTTCTTCTCGTTAAAGTCTTTGATTAATTGTCACCAATTGCTGATTATAAGTACCATGCCCAATCAAAATTATTGCCAAGCAGCCTGAGAATAAAGGCTGCCTCATTGAATATATAAAATTAATACATCGACTGCGGATTTTTTCCTTTCTACATATTAGGAATGTGTCATACAACTAGCGATTACTGATAATGGGCACCTACATTGATACATATCAACGCTTCCTTTATTATATCATTATAACAGATTACGCTTGTTGTAAAAAAAATATATCTTTTGAAATTAGGTTCATTTGCACTAAGTATGCTTTGATGCTGTTTGAAAAACCTTGTAAGTATGGAGTCATCGAGATTAATAACTCAATGGTCCAAGACTAAGGGTCGGTTTCTGTATTGAAGTATTTTGAGTTTAGAACATTAACTCCTACTTCAATTCTAAATTTTGAAAGGCTATCGGGCTTAAAAAATACTTAATTTCAAATTCTTAGATCAGAAACCGGAGGATACTGTTCAAAAATCCATCAATTTAGTTCTGTTCATGTATTTGATAAAGTGATTCATCATTTTTGACCCTCCTGGACTGGTCTAAATGGAACTCCTTTTAAGGCTAGGGAAAAAAACTAACTAACTACTACCAGCAGCAAATTTTTTTTTTCTTCGGACGCACGCATTTTCAAACACAATTACCTATGTACATCTAAAACATTTTTTTTAAAATATGGGTTTGCTCTTGACTCTAGTCTAGGTCATAGATGACAGAGACAAAGTCGACGATGGAGCGATCCTACCCAGAAGAAGCCTGTTCACTCTAATTTTGAAAAGATTAGGGTTGTATGCGCTCGGAAACAGACGCAGGCAGAGAGTTCCACTCCTTTGCTGTGCGCATTATAAAAGACGTTTGGAAACGTTTCGTGCAAATTGGTGGAATAGCAACAAGGTAGAGATGGTAACTTCTAGTGCGTCTAGATGTCCCATGGTTTGATGGATTATAAATATGAAAAAAATATATGTGTAATTAGGATATGCCTCCTACCTACTATCAAATTATCTTGCTTCTTCTTTATGCCATCAACATAAGTTTTGATCCAGATACAGTTTCATATTAGTATGCCTATTTCCATACGGATAAGCAGAAAGATATATCTTATCTTTGAGCTAGATACAAATCAATATATGTACCTAGACTACAACTTGGATGTACGTACATGGACGACATTTTATTTTTATCTATTTTTTGTATTAACAAAATAAAGGAATGTTGTTGATTTGTGTATGTGTGTCATTTATCAGTCTTTGCTTGAATAAGCAAGGCAAGTTGGAACTCACCTGTTCTAAATCCTTCGAAAGATTGTCTACTAGACAGTAACTGTCATAAATTCATAGTGGTTAGGTGACACAAACTCGAATACGCCCGCAACTAAGCCCGAAACTACGGGCTTCGGATTTAGAGAGTAGCTCCCCTGGTTGCAGAGCAAGATTAAACTTTAAGAAAGAAAAAGATTGTTTCAAACTTTTACTGTCAACTGTCGTACGCCGAACTTTTCGCCACTCCTCATTAAAAATGCATAGAATGTATTGTTGCCGAACTTCCGTTGAATCAAAGACTAACTGATCGTTTAGCGATTTGGCATAACACAACACACAAAAACGAGCATTTCCTCATATTTCGTAGTTTTTCTGTGAATTGTATGCTACTAAACTTGAGACCTCAGCTTCTCTTTGAACTTAAGATAAAAATAAACTGATGGTTTTCTGAAGGGTTTAGTAGTAGTTGGTAACGTATCTGTCACCGGAAAATTGCAAACGCCGTAAGATTGTACAATATCGCGTGGAATTGTAAAAATTTTTTTCTTAATAAGACATAGATATATTGGAAGCTATTGAATTTGGATGGGTTTTATTGTATACAAAACGATTTTTTCATAATATATTGAGAAATTAGGTATAATTTAGGAAAGATTTATTACAATCTTACTGAGTCTGCCATTTTCCGGTGACATATTTTAACCTGTCGAATGGACGATGTCAATTGCCATTACCAGCGCTGGGTGTCTGCAGCAAATGCTGAGATGGTAACCCTTTCGGTATAGGCACGCTCAGCTAGCGGCTGGCTAGATAATTGTTGTCTTATGATTGTTCTCTTTTTTACTTTGTGTTTTGTTGCTGTTGTATTGTGTCTGTATCGAATAAATGTCTTCTATTCTAATTGAGAAGCAAGAAGTAAATGAAAGAAATATCTAGTCCTAAAGACTCCAATCCAGCTTACCCACGAACTGAACAAGCTATAAACAATTTAATTGGTTTGTTTGTTAGTACATGCACATAATAAATACAAGAACAATGTAGGAAAGGCGGCCATGTTCCCAGGGTATTGTTAGCAGTTTCCCTCGACGTACTGTTTGTACAGCGTTGCATAATCTTGGTTACATATTAGAGTTTTTTCATGTTGTTATCTGGTAAGAAACACTTTGGTTAAGGATGTGTGTAATCGTTTGCGGATTGAAAGAAAAATGAGACTCTAATGTGAGGTATGCTAAGAGGACATCTGCAGAAATGATGCTTTCAAAAAATGTTTTACCATTTTTACTGCTGATACTATCACTGGTTTTATGGTAGTTTGTTCCTGATTTATGTATCCAAATATATAAAAATAAATAAGCTGAGATAGGGACCATTTTTGGCCTCGCACAGATAATTATTTTATTATATAATTATCCATGTTTGTTACATTATATAACTGTATAGTTATTAATTTTATTTTACTGTTTTGTTTGTCTTGTGCGAGTCTCAAATAAACATGTTTCTTTCTTTCAAATATGTTAGAAAAAAATCAGAGCTTTTGTTAATGTAACAGTGCCTGACATTTGAATACATTTTGAAGGCAGATGCACGGAGCAGGACGAAAGAGATTTATATATTAGTTATTTGAAAACAAGTAGTTATATATGCTGCAATTTTTTTTATTAAATATATATCGCAGGATATCAAATAAGTATACATGCTAAAAACCACAGAAGCCTTTGATGGATTATATATGGCTAGTGAATTCGGAATAATTATTTCTAAGACTATTAATTATTACTAAGATACATACTTATGATAATTTTGTGAGTTTTATATTTTACCTAATATTTTAAGTACTTAATATAGCACAATTAAATATAGTAGTAAGAATATCAAACTAAAGTGTATAGGTACTCGTAATGTGTAATTTGCATATATCTAATGCTTTTCTTAATTCACTTTTTTACTTTTTATAATGATCCAATGTTAGAGGCACTGTAGTGTATTTTATATTAATTTATGATTTTTGATGTATTCGCATTGCTCACAAATAGTAAGAAATAAAAGGTCCTTAAACGTCACATGATCAATGACACCAAATGTTGGATCTAAAAAAAATCAGAGAAAATCAAAAACATACATAAAACTAAGGATGAGGAATTTCTTTTCATGATTCCAGCACATTGACATGATTCAGGTTAATTAATTGAACATATTTAATTTGAAATACTTACAAAGTCAAGGTCAAAACGTTTATTTCAATTAGGCCATTAAACGGCACAAAATAATAATATTACATTAATAAAGTGACTCTACTGTCCATTCGGAAAGGTAGATTCTTATGGAGAAGAACGGACAAGAAACTCCTATAGTTACCTACTCTTTTCAAATAATGATTTTACAAAATTTGGTATACTAAAATTAATTTAATATTATGTGAGGACGATACACCCAGAGTATGCTACTTATACGAACAAAGTATTACCAGCAGAGGTTAACTTATTCATTTTCTAAAGAAATTTAGGTAAATGGTACTCACATATTTACAGATAATCTTAATAACCATATAGAACCTTGTTAACGATAAATTGAGTAGGTAGGTACTGACGATACGTAGGTAGGTACCTACTATGCGTGAATTGAAGCGAAATGTTGATTTTAAGACATGTAGCAAGCTGCCATTCTACTTGGTGTAACTCTTCAAAATAATACCTATAGGAAATATATTTGCATATTTTTTCAGCTGGAATATACCTAATACTGAATTTAAAGCATTCACCGAATAATTTAAAGCAAAACCACCTTTTGCTACATAGGCAAATAAAATCATTGATTTATTGCTTCCGATATCCTTAACGCCTTAATTGCTATTAGTAACTATGTATAACTAGACATTCAACAGCGGCAGTCACTTTGTTTTATGTTACTAGATCAAAATATAGTTAACAATAATGTATTGTTATGACATGTCGCTATTACAATAGTAATGTTTCCTTTCACAATGTCTAACAATCTTAATTCGAGCTGTTATCTATCGCATGATCTTACAGTGAGCACATCCATCGTAATATTTAAAGCATAAAAATATCTGTACGTAAGTCAGACGGAGAATTTATTACCTACTCGGGCCGTGCAAACAACAACATTTTGTGTACCGTCCTCGAACACACAGAGCCGGCTGTGAAAACATACGAACACACACACAAACACATATTCACACACAAAACAAACCAGGAAACGTCTAGCGAAAAACAAACAAGGGGTCTTTTGTATTGTGTAAACAATTGGTTGATCGTATGCAACAGGCGTGACGTCGCCTCGAAAAAAACGCTACAGGTTATCTACCCTAGATGGCGCTGTTACTACGAGTTTAGTCAACTAGCTGACTATTAAGTTCTATAATGCGTAACGAGATGGCGTTAATTTAAATTTTTATTTATAGATTTAGATAAAGTTTTATTGGCGCTTGTTTACACAAATACATATAAAACGAATCAAAACTTGGTGATAAATGAGAGATGTTTATAAAGATGAAATGTAAATAAGATGTTAGGTATATTTACAACTTGTGTGTGACTTGATATTAATGCATGAGTAATAAGTAGGCAACTAGATAAAGTTTTATTCCGACTGAGTAACATTGCCTATATCTTTTTTATCTTCAACCAGTGACACTCTTTTGGTATCATTTTCAATGTTATGTTTTTCATCTATTTTGAAGTCATATAAGAGTTTCTTATCATAATTATCTTTAGATTGGCTAGCACCTATTTTCACAATCGTACACTCCAGTTGAACTAAACAATTTCCAAAATGTCAAACAATTTTCTCTAATTCTTCTGCCCCTTAAATCTTGCCCCAGTATCACCTCATAAAACAAGACAAACATTTTATCTTGCACCACACAAGAATTTGTAAAAAAACCAAGGCCAAACTAGCCCTACAACTTACCAAATCTGGGTATCAAATTAAGGATCCCAGGCGTAGCTGATTAATTCCGGATCTATTCAAGGGGTTCTTTGTTCATTTTCAAAAGCTTTTATTCAGACATGCCTTATGCCTAGTTTACAGATATTTATGGAAGGGTCGAAGACAATCGGAAAGTTGTTTACTGGGCTATTATAAAGAAGGGTCAGATCTACATTTTGATCTCTTAGATGGCCATCTGTTTGTGTGACAACAACGTCTTGATTTTTGTTGTAGACAGACAGATATTTTAAGATATTATTATCGCGGTCTTTTGGGAGGACTTTGGAAATATTTGTAGTATGCGTAAAGAGTGAAATTTCAAGTCAGAGTCTGTGTTTCCTGATAGCTTAGGTCACTTCTAGGCAAAAGTGCTCCATTATCGACCACATCATTGCTTTCCATCACGTGAGATTTTTGTCATATGCGAGCCTATCAATAATAATAGAAAATAGAGACAGAAACCATCAATCTCCTCCGCCTCTATTGGCACACTGTTGTTACAACAAAGTTATCTTCTTTATTACATCTCTATAAGTCGTTATCTCAGTTATCAACTCTTTTATATCCGTATCATCTGTCTCACAGTCCACCAGACAGACAGATAAGTCAGAAAATAAAGTATCTACGACGATTTTTTGCTGACATCCATCTTGTCTTTTCTTCAGTTCTTCTCCAATCCCAATGTTTTCGCTTTCTCCCCAATCTGTAGCCAATAGAAATATGATTGGCTATCAGAATTTGATGGTGTTTCCATTTCATAAATTAAACATGCCATGTTATGATACAGTGCCGAGACAGGTCGTGTTTTGAGGTAGATATCGTATGTCATACAACTACTGTTGATCGTTTGCAACAGTTTTTGTTTATCTTATTTCAGTGTTTTGGACAGCAAACGATGTTATATTCGCTGGCGAGAATCACTTTTTATTATGTAAAACTTGGTGGGAGAAGTGGTCTTGGTTTCGAGTAAATTTTGTGGAGATGTGATTCCAAGTTATTGTTTCTTTTTAGAAGAAAACGTTCATTTGATTACACGATAACGTGAAGAATGATTAAATATGTACCTTCAAGACATTCAAATATAGTCTATTAAATCCGAAATCGTAATGCCGGTATTAATTATATTATAGACGTATGAGTAGGGATTCTTGATACACCATTAAAGTAAAACTGTGTTTCTTTAAAAAGGATTCACTCAGTTTTAAATGGGCGGGTGGCACTCGCACGTCAGCTGGTATGTTTGACTTTGGAGTTCTGAAAATAATAATAGTTATGTTCCATGTAGGTCTGCATTTTTTCAATTGCTGGCTCCCTGATGTTTATGAAATAGGATATTAACAAAAATGTTTTGCTTAGCTAGACCGACCATAGAAACAAAATATTTTGTTTCAGAATAGTGTCGCCTTCAGGTGTCATTTTACAACCAATTGTTCTTTCTAAACATGCAACGTCATATAAGCCATTACTCACGTCGTTATTATAGTCTTTATGGTTATTAAAATAGAGTTTAATTTCCGGTTGATTGTTTTGTGCTGTATGTGTTATGTTATGGCCTGTCTAGAAATTAGTCATAGGCAAAGATTGCCGGGCAATATTTAAAAATACTACTTATTGTTTGTGTAAAACTATTGTAGGTGAATGTTAGGAGTCTTGGAGTACACCTGCGCTGTTGGTATTTTTTGCTCCCAAAGTTACAAGTTTAGTTCGACTAAGTAGTAAAAATCTCTTTATATTTTCATTGCTTGTGTTTAAAGCGATTTTAAGTCGTCATATTTTAGTCTAACAGTTAATATTTAAGAGTAAAATCAGGACACTTTTTAAATTAAAAAATGTCGAAGCCGCATTTTTTTAAAACAACAGGGCACATTTGATTAAATAATATCTAAAATTCTATAATATCAATACTTGACAAGAGGAGTACAGTTGTAGTGAGTGTAACGTAGAACGTAGTAGCATCCTTTGTTCAAAATACACTGAGGGAATGATTTAGAAAAGTATATCAGTGAACTTGTGTTATCTATCACTTTTCAATCATAAAACTGGTTTACTAAAAACTCGACATAGTTGGTTTGATTTTAATGCTTTAGTGATTAACTTCGGTCTTGAATTCGGGCAGTTTGTACACAAAATTTTTGAAAGTCAATTACAAACAAAGATATTTCTCCCAAGCCTTTGACAGCTTGAACAGTACATACACTCTCACCACAATATACAAACATAAAACTACGGGCAAGTGTAGTTTATTATTGTTTTTTTTTTGTTACAGATTGTATTCAAAACATTGAAGCTGGCCTGCGTCAGTCTGGTCGAGAGTATTGTCGTGGAGTGCCGCAGGGCATCGTGTTAGGTCCGATACACTTTAATTGTTTATGAAGTGAAGTGACTTGGAATTAGTGTATTCTGGATGTGTCTCCAAAGGGATGAAGACTATGGTGACAACTTAGATGAAGCGGTGAGTGGATCATATTGTGATAGGTTTAAGGGTTAAATTTGATTGAGAATAATCTATTTTGTGATGAAATATTTTTTTGGTTAAGTGGCAATTTTAAGTTAAAATAATTTTATGACATGGCGCGAAACTACTAAAAAGTGCATTGTAAGTTGACTTAATTGGGTTTTAATATAATTTACCTATGCTATGGCATAAACATTAGTTTATTCATATTATTAAATACCATAGCATAGGTTTACCTATGCTATGGTATTTACATAGGTAAAATTCCATTGTTTACAGATTTTCAAAAATCTTTAAATTAATGGAATTGTTATTTTATTACATACGATACGGTTGCCAGGGTTGTGGCATGTTAGAAAGAGTCACCGCGGCCCTGGAACACGGCTTTAGAAGGAACACGGATGGGTTTTAGTCAGTAAGAGTCTGACACGTTCTTCCGCTCCACCCAGAGCGGAAGAAGTCATTTGATGATTTCCCATCCTTAAAAAAAATACGTTACGGTTAGGGCCAGTTTCTGAATTGAGCCTTTGAAATTGAGAACGTGTCATACCCTACTTTAATCTTAAAGTTTGACGGGTTTTCAGGTTAAATTAGAGTTTGACAACTACTCACCTTTAAATTCTTAATTCAGAATATGTCAAAACTTTTTTTTTTCAAAACAGATCTAATAAAAATAGGCAACAATTAGTAGTCAATGGAATGATACTACCAATCTTAAAGGCACTTACAAATACCTCTAAATAATACCCAATCAATATTACTTCTTGGTAGAATTTGACCTGACAACTAAAAAATTTTAAACTAAATCGGTCTGTGTATTCTTCTCTTTAGTTATTTTGACACCTTTGTTTAGTCTAACGTGATAGTTAGCGAGAGCTTGTGACTTGAAAAATAACGGGATTTTATCTAAATAAGTTGTTAAGTTAGAACCGTATTTGTCTTTAATATCGAGAATCCGCTTCACAGCATACCTTAGAATTAGCAGGAATGCTGAAAGAGCAATATTATTAAATATGTGATATTTGCCCGTGAACTTCTGATGGCCCGTAGGCCATCAGAAGTTCACAGGACCGTAGTCCTTATATGATTTATTTATTACTCTTGATTTAAAACAGTGACGCTTAAGTTGTACTGTAGGGATGTAGCGATTCACCATCAAATGATAAACATAAATTTAGAGTGATAATTTTTACATGGTTATACAATTTGTATGGCATAGACAGCCTCAAACTTCCTATACTGCTAAAGAGGTCCTGATGAAAAAGGTCAGCTCTAACAGTACTTGCTAAACAAGAAGACTCCGCGGCTTCATCCCCGTGGCATACCCTGCAAGGTGCGTTAGTGCGAAAGTGTAATTTATTGCCATCGGTTGGGTGGTTTTGGTCGTAACCTCTTTTTAGAGTTCCGTACCCAAAGCTTTACCAACGGAAACCTATTACTAAGCGTCCGTCCGTCCATCCGTCCGTCCATCTGTCAGCGGGCTATATCTCAAGAACCGTAAAAGGTATTTAGATAGTTGAAATTTGCACAGAGTGTGTATTTCTATTGCCGCTATAACAAAAAATAATTGAATTAAATTTAATTAAAAATCAAAGAGGGCTCCCATTCAAGAAACGTGTTTTTTTCGGTTTATGATGCGGAGCCCTTCGTGTGAGAGTCCGACTTGCACTTGGTCGGTTTTTTTAGGTATATGTATTACACTTTTATTGCAACGTGTGATGGTGTCTAATTCTGATTTCTTTTTGCCATTGCACCCTTAAAATTATTTGTACCTACATTTGTTATTATTAATTTTGGTGTACAATTAAAAATATGGAGGACCTCGTGGCTAAAAGAATACCTGCCGTACGAGTCGATCAAGGTTAAGCAACGCTTGCCAAGGTTGGTCTGTGGATGGGTGACCATCTTAACATACCGAGTTTCCTCCGTACCTTGGAAAGTACTTTAAGCTTGTACGTTGTTGGTCCCGGCTGTCATTTGTAGATCTTTGGCAGTCGTTACGGATTGTTAGAAGTCAGTAAATCTGACTCCAGTCTTGCCAAGAACTACTGTGTTACCCAGTTAATGGTTTGTGGAGGCCCGGTAGGCACCCGCTTCACGTACAATACTGGTATTCAGCTGAATCCGGTTTGACTGGAAGCCGACCCCAATAAAGTTGGGAAAAAAAATAATCTACTCTGCTCTCATTTATTGAAAGAGAATTTAATGATAATAATTGGCTTTAGTTTCAAAAAAATATTTTTCAGAACCTTGTTTTTCAACAAAAATGATTTATAAACCAATCATTTACTTCGACAAAAGCTTCAATTTTAACAGCTACTTTTTCAAAAACATTATTAAAATCTTAATATTCAGCTTTTCATAATACCAGTCTCTTTTCATTGCTTTCTCGAGACCTGCCCATCATCAAATGACGGCGCACATTTTGGATCCAAAACATATTTTGGTGTTCCTCCCCTCTGTAGGTTTTAAATTGTATATTTTTATAACAGAAAAAATAAGTATCTATTGCTTGCCGGTTTTATTTCTTGACGATGCATAAGAGCTAGGTACTCGTATTAAAAAGGAAATGGTACATTTGCTACTAAGACTAAGTATAGAGTACCTGTCATATCGTTCTCACATATACATAGAAGCTACAAGGTTAATGTAACCAGGATTTTTGTAAACACAAAATGGTTTAAAAGAGTGTCCGTGGAGTTTCTTGCACATTCTTCTCCATAGAGATCTACGCTTTGGAACGTGCAAATATCTTCATGTTTTTGACGAACTGACTTTGCCAATTCAAAAATAGTTAATGGTTTATTTGAAAATAAATGTTTTGACTTTGAATATCGGTATCTATTTTATAAAGATTCCTTCACAACGTCGTTTTCTGGCAGTCAGAGTGCTTTATACAGCCTACCGATATGTCTGTTTTTTTAAGAATGGGTATTCATCAAATTAATCCTTCCGCTCTGAGCGGAGCAGAAGGGAGTGTCACACTTTTACTGACTAAAACCCATCCGTGTTCCTCCTAATGTCTTTGCATTCTAGGGCCGCAGTGACTCTTTCGAAAAAATTCAGCAACCCTTTCAACTCATATGTCTTCAACTTTGGTATTGTTGGTAGGCTCCTTTAAGTTCTGAACTACACGATAATTGATAAATGCTAGCACTGTCAGGACAGGTCTACCGAAATTAGTCCTTTTCTCAAAAGTTTCTCTCAGACATCTCCATGCTTCTCATAAATATATATCTATATATTTTTAATAAAATAAAGATAATCCGAAATCTCGAATCGTTTATTGCAATTAGTGGTTGCACCCGGGAATTCCCGATACTAAAAAAAAACCTTTTTTTTCACCGGAGTACCAAAAGTAACGGAATTTCCCGGTAATTCTCGGTACTGGGTATGGTCTAGTCTAGTAGTGGGAATTCTAAAATCCAGGTCAGTTCCGGAACTGCAAATCCTAATTGCAATCCGTAATGTACAAATACAGGTGGTAAATAGTAATGAAAAGAAACAATTATGGACACAGACAATTTTAATTAATTAGGAGAGAGGAAGAGCAAACCTATTTAAACTATTTTATATTGTAGCGGCATCAATGCCGCCACATGAAAAACTAAGAAACGAAATTTGTACGGCAAAAAAAAATCCATTTCCGACGAACTAACAACAAAATCCTGCATCGCGCAAGCAAAGTTCTCCGTGCGATTTGAACATTTATACAACAATTTGAATATCAACTATCGGGCAGTTGCCCCCCAGACACAACAACCGTCTGGTTCGGAGGATCCTCCCACTCTCCAGTGGATGTATGCGGGACTTTACTCTCTGTACCGCATACCTCTATAATATTACCATTCAATTTTATTGCATACATCATTCTTGATCATATGCTCGTACCTAATCTTTTTTTTTTTTTTTTTTTTTTTTTTAAT
>NDFZ01004827.1:55397-92497 GCA_002192655.3 Mamestra configurata
ATATGGGTTTGCTCTTGACTCTAGTCTAGGTCATAGATGACAGAGACAAAGTCGACGATGGAGCGAGCTTACCCAGAAGAAGCCTGTTCACTCTAATTTTGAAGAGATTAGGGTCGTATGCGTTCGGAAACACAGACGCAGGCAGAGAGTTCTACTCCTTTGCTGTTCGCATTATAAAAGACGTTTGGAAACGTTTAGTGCGAATTGGTCGAATAGCAACAAGGTAGGGATGGTAACTTGCAGTGCGTCTAGATGTCCGATGGTAGAAGGGGGCCGGTGGGATGAGATCGTGGAGTTCCTGGACACTCTCCCCGAAGTACAATCTGTAGAAGACCGACAAGCAGGCAACCTTGCGGCGATGAGCCAAGCTGTGAAGCTTGGCATCCACCAGTCTTACGTCGCCAATGAGCCTTTTAGCTCTGTGTTCCACCGAGTCAAGCGCGGCAAGTTGGTATTTAGCTGAGCCATCCCAAAGGTGGCTGCAATACTCCATGCAGGATCGGACTTGTGCTTTGTAGAGGGTTAAAAGCTGTCCAGGCGTGAAGTATCGCTTCACTCTATTTAGGATGCCCAGCTTTTTGGCCGCAGTTTGGGCTTTTTGCTCAATGGTGGCACCAAAGTTGAGACTGGTTGTCAAATCCATGCCTAGGAGCTCGAGCCGATCGGTTACAGGAACAGATGTACCCCGAAAAGTCGGACTTAGGTCGAAACGACTCCTTTCTAAAAAATATACAACTATTTTGAATGGACTTTATTTATTTTATTGAAAGTTTCCTCATTACTTTTAACCGTTTTGACTACACCTATACATATTACTTCTGCTGGCCTACCCGTTAGAACAAGCTTGGTACTATATGTTTACTTTTTAAATATTGATTCAAGCAGTAATGAGCTTGTCTGGGATTCCCAGAATTTCCGATGGTCAGCGAAGTTACGTCTGGCGCAGTTTTAATATGAAAGGTTTAATATCCTGTATGTATTATCCGTTTATTTAAGTTGTGGTTTTCTACCGTTTTATTGGCGAATGAACCGATTTTAATGAAACTTGATAGGCATACGCTATACGGAGGGGTTCATGGCTAAATAATAATAGCCGCACAGGTCGATCTTCAAGGTTAAGCAACGCTTGCCAAGGTTGGTCTGTGGATGGGTGACCATCTTAACATACCGAGTTTCCTCCGTGCCTCGGAAAGCACTTTAAGTCGTTGGTCCCGGCTGCCATTTGTAGATCTTTGGCAGTCGTTATGGATAGTCAGAAGCCAGTAAATAACAGATTTCTCATCCTTAAAAAAAGACCAAGGTCTAAAAAGTGGGTTTAGAACTTTTTCGAAAAATAGTCTTTTACACTTTTTCTCTTTACACTGTAAACTTAAAATTGCTCTCTCTATCTCTCGTAAACCATTTTTATAACCTAAGCTTGATTTTACTAAAGCTCCCGCAGACAGGTGCGACGTAACAAGGCGACAACCATTTTCTTTAGAAATTGTGTTACACATGTGTGTTTTTCGCAGAACAATTTCTGCGGAAATAGATAGTGGTCACATTGTATTGATACTGAAACGGATCCCCGGTTTTAGGAGCTTTTTACAGTTATGTGTTATTTCTATGGTTTTAAAAAAGCTTCTTAAATGAGAGTTTTTTTTGTACTTTCATTCAAAATTGTATTAGAATGTGCATAACTAACTTAAAACTATTTATATCTACTAAACCTACATAACTATGTACATTTACAACGTGTAACAGAATAAACGCAATACCTCTTAAGGGGTCATTGTACTCATCATTATGAACAACTTTTACCATGAGACCAACACCGAAATTGCGAAAAATATCAGCTGTTCGGTACATTTTGTCGAGTTATGCGCACATGTATGGGGGAGTCGATTTTTTTTCGCGATTTCGGTGTTGATCCCATAGTAAAAGTTGTTCATAATGATGAGTGTTCATAGTGATCACCGAGATAAAGGGCCTTGACAGACAGACGGGCGGACAGACAGATGGACAACAAAGTGATTCTATAAGGGTTCCTTTTTTTCCTTTTGAGGTACGGAACCCCTAAAATAGCTGGTCTGGTATGGACCCGTTTAACAAGAGATAGGACTACATACCAAGAAATCTTTAGAGGAGGCTTTTGTCGACAGACAAGCTGTTTCACACTAACATCCAGTTGCCTTATCGGCAACTCAAATGCAACTTAGAATTATGAATATTATGATTCAATCAATTTAGTTTTAGGGAGTAGGCATTTAGTAATTATTAGGAAGAAACAGCAATAATGGCTATTATATTTTATTTATTTTTACTTATTAAGGGTAGGTGTTGCAGTGGTTGGGAATATATATAGTCCTCCTCACCGATTTCTAGAGGCTATCCATCGGCGCGGAACATTTTATTTATTTATTTATTATAAACACACTATCTTTACAGGCAGACCCAATACAATAGTGGTTTGCAAACACACACAAGATAATTTGAAAATAAGTTACGACTAATACTATAATTAAAACACTAAAACACAAACAAACAAACAAAAACAACAACACAAAAATAGTCAAAATTAAATATAAGAAACAAAATTCAACAAAACTCTTGCGAATTCACTCAAGTTGCACGAAAATATGTCTGTCCTCACATGCATTTCATTTACACGTAATGTGCGGGTGAGGGGTGTTTTTTAACAGCAGGTTGGTTTTGGCAACAGGCACTCCATACATATATACATAATATTATAGTGCAGGCGTGTGTGCGCAAACACAGGTGCACTCCTTCTTCCATCACTCTAATATTCCGATGGGACGGCAACCTGACACGACCGGAGAGAGATCTGGCGCAGGAACAATGGCGACACGTGCGCACCGAGGCACGGGGGTGTCACACCACCAACTTCCAAACTACGGGCTGTGACTAGGAAATTCCTATTGGAATAACACAATAACCCTTTTTGCCGAACCTGGAATCGAGCCCAGGACTCCACGCCCAGCAGTCGCGCTTGCGACCGCGAGGGCAACGGAGCAGTGGTTGAGAATAGTGTGGCATCGGCATATCTTATATATTTATGTTATTTAACTGATGGAATCACTTCGCACGTGACGATGGTAAAAAACCGGACGGCATGTCTTTGTTTCCATGGAAGATGGGTAGGCCTTTAGTGTTGGACGCAACCTGTGTCGATACTCTTGCGCCATCCCATCTTCCTTGTTCATCGTGTTGAGCTGGTGCTGATGCTGCGGCTGCGGAAAACCTCAAGCGGCGTAAATATAGTAACCTTATTGGTAACTATATTTTCGAGCCGTTTGGGGTTGAAACTCTCGGCCCTTGTGCTCACAGCCTTTTCAAAGAAATTTCGAAAGGTCTGGTTGACACTTCCCGTGACCCAAGAGCTGGCTTTTACTTTGGCCAGAGGCTAAGCATTGCCATTCAACGTGGTAATGCCGCCAGTCTCTTGGGTACATTACCAGCTGACAGCGTTGAGGACAAATTTTTTGATGCTATATTTTAGTTTGTTGTAAGTTTAGTTTAGTTTATTTAAATACATTAATTAAGTACAAAAGGCAAAAAAATAAAACGTAAAGTTAATGATTCAATAAATTATTTCACCTCTCATAAATAAATTATTTCACAATCGACTCAAAATCCCAAAGCCAAAACAATTTATTTTTAATTGCAAACCCACTACCGAACCTAAAGCACCTTTACCGATTAACAATAACAATTAAAAAAAATCCGCCGCCACCCGCGATGTTTATAAAAAACAATTTTAACCAAAGTAAACTTCGATAAAGCGAGAAGACCGTAAATCTAAACAATACGAGTCCGTGTCGATATCGAACGCTTTCAACGATTATTATAAACAAGAAAATCGATTGGTAACATACAACATACACACGATACAAGCCAATGGTATTTTATAAATATATGCGACATTACCCTTTATTGAGATTAAATGATTCGATTTCGTTTCTAAAGGAGAGTAATCAAGCTTTCTTGAAATATTTTTTTAACAGTTATTTTATGATAAAATAATAATATATAGTTTATTTCTCTCATAAAGGTACATAGTTACAGTAATTTATTAATCTTATTCTGCCTTATGCTAGAACCTTTCTGAGAGTTTTTTTTTAAGGATTCCCACCCAGAGCAGAAGAAGTCATTTGATGATTTCCCAATCATCAAATGACTTCTTCTGCTCTGGGTGGAGCGGAAGGGCGTGTCAGACTCTTACTGACTAAAACCCATCCGTTTCTTCTAAAGCCCTTTGCGTTCCAGGTCCGCGGTGACTCTTCCGAACAAATTCCGCAACCCTGGCAGGCTCTGGCCCTAGCGGGCCCCGTCTTCTATGCTACCTTTCTGAGGGCTGGAGTTTGTACTAGGTTCGGGACCTGTATGACAGATCTCCAGGTTCACACCCCTATGAACATGATCATATTTTACGGAATCTTAATTCCGATTATACATAACACAGTTAGCTTATTAAAAAAATTTGAAAGAAAGGTAAATCTATAATAAAAGTATGGTTAAATTAGTGAAGTGTTATTATTGTAGGATTGTGTGTGTGTGGTGTGTGAATGTGTGAGGGGGTTTTGTGTAAGTGTATGTTAGTCCTGTGCAAAAAAAAATACTATGTCTATGATGTGACTGCGTTCACACACATAACAAGCATAACCATATCAGCCGAAAGACGTCCACTGCTGGACATACGCCTCCTCCAAGGGCTTCCCCTCTAGTTGCCATAATCGCCACGCTTGGCATGCGGGTTGGCGATCGCAGTGTAGCTGTTGCAATGCATAGAGAATGCTGCTGCCCATTCTCTGGCAAGTCCCTTAGTCACCTCTTATGACACTCACGGGAAGTAAAGGGACGGTGCTGTTCTCTTACGTCCGACATTACAAGTATACGCTTCAAAAAATCAAAAAAGTACCCAATTTTTCGTATAAAAAGCTTGAAAAACGGTTTATCGTATTGTTTCAAGTTATTTTAAACAAACAGATAATTGCTGTAGTGCTGTCAAAGGTCTTTCAATCTACAAATAATAATGTTATAATATATTTCAAGTGCTTAAAGACATAAACGGTTATCAAAATACTTATTTATTGCGATAATTTTGTATATAAACAACTGATTAAACGGTAGGTAGTATTTTTGGCATAAAATATTGGTCAGTTTCGGCATGCTAATTTTTTCACTATCTATTTAGGGCAAAATGTTTTAAAAATAAATTGCCTAGGTTTTCATAAATATTATCTATACTGTATCGATATAGACGTCTAGGAATCCTACTTGAGTGCTTAAACACGATAAACCACTCTAAGGAGTTTTCACTTAATCCTGGACTATGATAAAGTAGATCAAAATATGATGAATTAAGGAGTATGGAAATACTTCTCTTGTATCCTATTTTGTCGAGATTTATGACAGGTATATTATTCGTTTGCCGAGGTCGGTCTGTGGATGGGTTAAAGAAGGGAAAGCTCGTTAAGACTATGTTTCTCCGGCTGTCATCTTTACTAATATTATAAATCTGAAGAGTTTGTTTGTTTGTGTTTGAACGCGCTAATCTCTGGAACTACCAGTCCGATTCGGAAAATTATTTTTGTATATAATAGCCACATTCATGAGGAATGGTAAAGGCTTTATGGGAACGGAGAAATTCCTACGGGAATGGAAAAACGGGATATGCGCGTACGAAGTCGCGGGCAAAAGCTTGTTTAAAGATATTTGACAGTCATTACCAGAGATCGGAATAGGTAGACTATATATTTACCTACTGTTCGTGGAAGTAAGTAACATAGAGTTGAAAATACCTCCTGTAAAATCCCGGAATCATGATCATGACGATTGTATCCCGGGATTTAAGAAATTGTGGTGCTACTTTAGTCACCTTACAGAGGCGGCCCACTTAATGTACCTACCCGAAATAAACTACACATATGCACGATTATTATATTATTGACAGCTCTCATCATCATCATCACATTTCAATCTACGTCATGCGTCATGTTATGTGAATAATTGAAATAAATGATCGTCAAGTAATATGATTTTTTTTTATAATTAAAATTTTTATAATAGGTAAGTAGTCTTTTTTTAAATTTAAATATTATTTTAATGTCATTGGATAGATGAACTGGGCTGCTTTGTTTTCTAAGGTAAGGGTGTAAATTGTAGCAAAAATCAGTTTTTGCATCCATTTCGCTAGTAAACCAGCCAGATAAAGTAGTCCATCCGATCGAGCTGTTATCTCTACGAGTAGTGGTTATCTTTATTTACAAAAGAGCCTATCACTGGCACAGATAACGTGACCAAACAAAAACAAGTAACTATCTATAAACTACATACTTATCAACTGTAACTAGAGCTACAATGAGTTTGTCTGCGTGTGTTGCGATTTTTTTCACAAAAATATATTTCTAATTTTTACTGAAGTTTTCGAAAGCTTGATCAGGTTTGATGACAAAAGATTCACGTAGTTTAGTGTTTACATCGAGACTTGAGGAAATTGCAAATAAATGGAAAAGTGCTTAAAAGGAATCAGCGTAAATGATAACTATGAAGATTCATCACAACCAGGTAATTTAGAATATGACAAATATCCATAGAGAAAAAAACAGCAACAAAAATTGAAGATGGCCATATCAGTTTTTTTCTTTTGCAAGCAGTCTCTGAATCTGTCGGTCGATTCTGTAAACATGTCGAAGTGAAGGCTTGGGTGTAGTGATCACGAGGTGAGCTGTCAATCCATATAATCAAGAGGTCACGTGATCACGAAGTAAGCTGTCATTCCATCTTGATTATATGGATTGACAGCTCACCTCGTGATCACTTCACCCAAGCCTTCACTTCGACATATTTACAGAATCGATCGGTTGATCCACCTTGGAGATCAGAGGTTCTAGGCAAAATTAGGTACATTTTATCAATAATAACGATTGTTAAAACGTCCAAAGTTGGATTGACATGTGATAAAATATCCTGTAAATAGTTAAATTTTGACTTTTGGCCAGTCGTTTTCTCTGATAGAACGTCGCTTTGTCTTGAGTCCAAGGAGGTTTTTATTCAAACGAGACCCATTGAGTGAAATAATTGTTATGTCCTACACTAACTTGGCTGATTTTTTTCGACGTTCTGAGCTATTTTTACCTAGTTCAAAAAAGGAGGAGGTTTTTTGTATACGTCTGTATGTATTTCTGTTAACCTCAGAAGGAGCTCACTGTTTAAGAATATGTAGCAAATTCAATTCAATGACGCAAACATTAATAATTCAAAATTATCTAAATAATAACTTCAAGGAAACCCGAAGTATTTCACTATCTTATAATGTACACGAATGACGTATTTATTTATTAATGTAGCATAAAAGAGCTCGTTGTCAGTTCATATAAAAATTAGGTATGTTGGTATGTACAATGTTATCAATTTTATTGAAGTGTCAAGGATTCATTGAAGTTCAAATTGGGCTAGCTTTTGGATTTGGCAGTTCGTGATATCGAACTAGTTTATTATGTAGAATGTTTGTTTAATTTTAGGGTTCCGTATACGTCCGAACGAACAAGCGAAACCCTCCCTCGTGTGACTGGTCGTCTGGCACCACTAATTGTATACGAATCTATGGATCCAAAACCTAAAAGACTTTAAGTCGGTGGTTTAAAATAAAAGGTTAAAGAAAATTGATCCGTTCGGATCCCTTTGCACGCAAGTCTGACTCAAACTTTTTTTTTAATTTGTCTTTTTGGCTGATTGGATTTCCCATCGGCAAAACTGACGAATTTCATCTTTATTAGGCGACTAGCGGTTTTCACGCGGTTTCACCCGCATAATTTCCGTTCCCGTGGGAGTACCGGGATAAAATATAGCCTATGTTACTCGCTGATAATGTAACTATCCATTGCTGAAATATTTTTTCAAATCGGTCCAGTTGTTCTTAAGTTTATTCGTTACATACAAAAATACAAATCTTTCCTCTTTATAATATTAGTATAGATTAGGTGGAGGGATAAGGTGGTGAATTTTTAAACTCTTTCAAGCTCTAAGGAACTGTATTCGTGTGTCCATGAATTTCAGATTTTTAATAAGCATATGTACCTACTGATAACATTTAAGGTATAATCTTATCGCGAACGCGTGGGTTATTGAATAGGTATGTAGGTTCAGTTCCTGAATACAACGGTGACACATTTTAGTGTCCTTGATGTTTAGTACTTTTATTAGTTCGATAATGGAATTTACTGCTGACTTTCCTTGGGCGTGTTTACTATCGTAAACATTAGTTTGCGACGGTCATCATCATCATCACTTCAGCCGAATGACTTGCATTGCTGGACATAGGCAAGAGTCGCCATATCGACCGCTCCTGTGTGTCTCGCAACAGCGGATTCCCGGAGTCTTCACCAGGACATTGGTACGCTGGTTTGCTATGATGCCTACATGAAAAAATTCTTTTGAAGCTGCTTCCATCTTGCCGATGCTATAGGTCGATTAAAACTGAATGACGTCGCTGAAATTGGCTATTCGCTGCGAAGTACACACACCACCCCTCACTGCATGAGATGCCGTTCCGAACCGCCACTGGATTCGACCCGTGGCCTGGCATGGCCAATAATGTAACCGACAAGTGCTTTACACTGTCAATATAAGAATCTAGTCCGAAGCAATAGCTCTACATCATGATCTTTAAGACTTCAATGATTTTGTTTCTCGTTGGTCCTTGACCAGTAATTTACTACGTAAAAAGGATGTGTCACATATGGACACATACCGACCCAGACATCTACACGTCAAAAAAGTACTTAATGTGTAATAGTACTGAGACAGGTTGTAAAAAAAAAGAGACAAAATAAAAACAAGGGCTGGTTTTTCCAAATCTTTAGTCTAGTAATATTTAAAAAATATTATTTACAGTTTTTCCATACTGTCAACTATCACAATGACATAAATTTTATTCCACGGATAAAATATATCTGACGTTGAAAAAGGACAAGGTAACAAAATTAACCCAGCTCCGGCGCTTATGATTTATATCTCAGATTGTAGAGTAGGAAGATATATATACTTTACTACCACTATTAATATTACTCTATCGGGTTGGTAAAATATTATATGTGCCCGAAATCATTATTATTATTTAGTTATGTTAACGGAATTAACACACAAGCTTATCACTTAACATTGAAGTCAAACAGAATTCTAAGTTGCATTACAATTATGTAGATAAAAACAAATCCTCAATGAGATCTCAGCTGATCACTTATCCAATATGCGCTTAGAAAATATTCCACACTTATTTATGATACACGAATGTGATCATGAACTAGCTACGTAGAACATGCTACGAATTGTTGGCCCTGCTACGTGCTACGAGCTACGGGCTACGAATTTTAAAAATAGGAAAATTCTCTCTTCGTCTCAGCAATTTACAATAAATATTTTTGTTTTGTTTCAGACACCAATGGTGCAACTACCTCTTGTGGTAAGTAAACGCTATATACTTTTCTTAAACTTATTAAATATATAAATAGGTACATACAACCAGCAAAAGAATAGTACTTTTTGATGCTAAAGGTAATAAAAAATCCATGTTTCCAAGTTTTTAAAAACTTTAGAGTTTTTAAATGTAATCTACGTTTATAAATTTAAAAAAATATACTTTAATCAAGTGTTTTCATCCGCTGTTATGGAACTAAGTGGAACGGAGGACGTTTCCTCAAAACGGGCTTAAAATGGGCCATATTACTTTAGTAAACGTATCTATTTACAATGTTATTTTTTATTACTTTCAAAATAAAAATGGAACGAGTTAATAGCTACTTCCAAGGTAAAATGTTTCAATCGAGGAAATCCTCTTGACGTATTGACATTTAACCTTCACGCTAAGACCGAGGGCAGGGGGTGAGCAGCCCTTATTTATTTGTCAGCTTACTTTGTATTTAAAACCTCTTTTTAGGCTTTCTTGTACTTGATGAGGTCAATGACAGAGGGCGGTTTTACAAGAGAGGGAGAAGAAATAGCGATTGAATGCCAATACGTTAGTAAACCAGCTTGCAGTGTTTCAATTTTTATTTTTTTATTTGAGATTTTTTGCTCTTGACTCTAGTCTAGGTCATAAATGACAAAGACAAAGTCGACGATGGAGCGAGCTTACCCAGAAGAAGCCTGTTCACCCTTATTTTGAAGAGATTAGGGTGTATGCGTTCGAAAACACAGACGCAGGCAGAGAGTTCCACTCCTTTGCTGTGCGCATTTTAAAAGACGTTTGGAAACGTTTAGTGCGAATTGGTGGAATAGCAATAAGGTAGGGATGGTAACTTGCAGTGCGTCTATATGGTAAAAGGGGGCTGATGGAATGAGGTCGTGGAGTTCCTGGACACTCTCCGCGAAGTACAATCTGTAGAAGACCGACAAGCAGGCAACCTTGCGGCGATGAGCCAAGCTGTGAAGCTTGACATCCACCAGTTTTACGTCGCCAATGATCAACCAATGATCTGCTTTCCACCGATTCAAGCTCGGCAAGTTGGTATTTAGCTGAGCCATCCCAAAGGTGGCTGCAATACTCCATGCAGGGTCGGACTTGTGCTTGTGCTGATCAATATTAGTATGAATAAGTATCTTGTTTTTGTTTTAAAAAAAATCTTTTTGACGTTACCGCACCCTAAAAAGTGGTACCTTTCAAAATATAGGTTTCACCCTTCCAACTTAATAGTTTTAGCTTATTGTAACCAGCCAGTCCTTAAATCAGTCAGTCATATCTAAAGTTAGGGTCCACGATCGACTTTTTTAGTGAACATTTTATATCTAAGAAAGAAAGAAAGACAAATATTTATTTGGGGCTCGCACAAAACAAACAGGAAAGTAAAATATATTAAAACTAACAGTCATAAACAATAACTAACAGAAACAAGAAAGAACAGCATGAATTCAATACGTCAAGTGCGAGGCCAAAAAGGTCCCTATCTCGGATATGCTGCTTTATTTAAAAAAAAAAACTCAGCGCTGGTATTGTAAGTACTAATCATGAACTAAAACAATCAACCAATCTACCGGATGCAGCGGAGTATCAGTAACTCTGTAATGTACTACTACCCCTTATCAAGTCTGGTGTCAGATCCTAACCTTCTCCTAAGGTTAACTAAACCAACATTTCAATTAAAATTAATTGTCCAATAAAGGTGTTTTTCTCACCGATGATAAAACTCGTAAAAACTGCTTGATCGCGAAATTTTGACGTCCATGCTCCCATTACCGTTGCAATAAAAGCTTTTATTGCCAAAATGTCGTTTGTCATTAGTTGCATTTATTTCAACCCTTTACAACCGTATCCGAGGTTTCAATTTAGAAGAGATAGAGAGAAAATAATTTTCTTTAAAAATAACTGAGAAAGATTGTTTTTATTCTTGTTGTTTGAATTTCCCTTGGAGTTTCTTGTCCGTTCTTCTCCATAAGAATCTACCTTTGTGAGTGTGCAGTAGAGTCAGTTTATTTTTATACATATTCTTTTAACTGCAATGTTGACGTTCAAAAGTGCCTTTTAATGGCCTAATTGGAATAAACATTTTGACTTTGACTTTTACTTTGACCCTTTCATTTTTGTTAAGGTAAGGTAAATTCTAAATATTGTATTTATAAACTTAGGAACAGACAAACACAACAGCAATCAACTACAGCTAAGGAGTGGAATTCCCTGCCAGAGTCTGAGTTTTCTGATAGCTAAAACCTGGGAGTGTGAACAGGTTACATCCAGGCAAGCGTGCTCCATCGTCGATCGCATCATCGCTTTCCACCAGGTGAGAAAGCAAGCCTGCCAATAATAAAAATAAAGTAATTTTTCCACGGCTTCACAAATGTTGCCTTTCCCAGAGAAGCCATGCTATTTTTCGGGATTAAAAGTAGACAATTATTTATTTATTTGGATCTCCAACAAAGTATACACAGAATAACATAAGTCACAGTAATACAGGTGGTTCATTTACGTGTGCTCTTTCAGTTATAGGAGACCACAGCATGCACATATAACTAGGTTTACAAAACAGAATAATATTACATACACAGAATTCAAATTAAAAATAGAGTAAACTCATTGCATTACATTAAATTAAATTAAATAAAAAAAAATCATTAAATTATTCCAAAAGATAAAATTAAAATTATTCCAGTAAATTAAATTAAATTGAATTGCTTCACTGAATTAAATTATTGTGTCATGTCAAATTTAAAATGAAAATTAAACTGAGATGGTAATAAAGTCAGGTTTGGGTCAATGCACTCAGTGGTTGTGTAATTTTTCTATAAATGAACAAATAGTATAGCCAGTCTGTAGAAGCTCCATAAATAAGAAAATACGCAAAAATGATTCATCATTCAAAATTGACTCCTCGACCTTTAAAACACAAGGGAATTAGACCATCTATGAGTACAAGACAGCTGAATCAGTTAAAGTTTATTTCAAACCCTACATAGATCGTACATTGCCTTTGTTCGAACATTCTTTAAAAAAATAAGCAACGTGATTGAGAAACAACACGCCCTTATCGAAGCCGAAAAAGTTTCCATACCAATAAAGATTTAAACCGGCACACAACAATCCTGCTCAAAACGAAAACACCCCCACGGGTTATCTAAAAATCCTCATTTTAAAGCCAAAGTTATACTGAAGTACTATAGTCCATTATAACTTACTGCTGAGCAATTCTCGCCACAAAACTGAAACTCTGCGCTATAAAGCGTACCTACTAGTGCCATGCTGAAAGGTACAAAAACCTCCCCCACTAGGGGTAGGGGGGGGGGGTGATACCGCTCTAGTTTAGACTCATATAATACGTAAGTATAGAGTTTATTGTCCGGACCAGAGGAGCACGGTTATATTACGATTTCTGCGCCATTAAAGGGTAGGAGCGGAGCTAGTGTTAAGAACTTTAGCGCCATCACTTTGTAGATTTTATTCCAGTACCAGTAATAATCAGTCTTGCTGAGGAGTATCGTGTTACCCAGTTACTGAGGTTAGATAAGCATCCGCTTTTTTTTTTAAGGATGGGAAATCGTCAAATGACTTCTTCCACTCTGGGTGGAGCGGGAGGGCGTGTCAGACTCTTACTGACTAAAACGCATCCGTGTTCCTTCTAAAGCCCTTTGCGTTCCAGGGCCACGGTGACTCTTTCGAACAAATTCCGCAACCCTGGCAGGCTCTGGCCCTGGCGGGCCCCATCTCCCATGCTGAAATCTCTTTGAGTCGCGCGTGGAACACAACGCGCCATCGACCCTGGAGATAAGTATCCGCTACATGTGAAATACTGGTAATCAGCTACACTTGATTTGACTGGGAGTAAACTCCAACTTAGTAGCAGAGACTCCAGACGTAGGGAAAATGGGTTGACTGTTTTCGACCGTAAACAAGGATTTCAGTACATATTGTGTGAAAGGTGACATTGCTAGAAAGCTGGCGATTAAATTAAATGATTGATTATTGAAATCGCGGTAAAATGAGTGTATGCAAGGAGACTTGCTGCTCCTAAAATCATTACCTAAGTAAAAGAGCAGGACGGTGATGCGATCATTATGCGTCTTACAGTGAATAAAGGCTTCTCAATAGATTGTACTCCACAAAGTAGAACAAATATAATTATATCGCCCGATAGATTTTCAAAAAATTTTGGACACGTTATTTTTGCCATTCCTAATCGCTAAAAAATTATAAAGTTTTATCTTTAATTTTTTTTAGGGATTAGCGCATCATCAAGACGGGGCTGGTGAAGTAGTGACGTCACACGAGTTTTCAACGCACTGTATCTTCGTCATTTTTGTTTTCAATTACATTTTTTCAGTTGAATACCCTATTATCGCTACAATACTTGAGAGAATTTAAGAGATTTACTTTTAAAAAATCCAAATATTTTTCATGTTTGCTTAGGTAAAACAAAAAAGATCGTGAGGCACACTCTATGTGTTTAATTATTGTCTGATGGACAATTTTCTTATAAGGAAAAATATTTTACATAATATTTAATTTATCCTCAATTCCAGTCTTAGTTTCATAAATATTTTTGTGACATTTTTCATATCTTCATCATTAATTTCTTAAGTTCATGTTTTACCAATGCGAAGCTTTTTAGTAGATGTAAAAAAAAATAAGATAAGTAGGTATATATATATATTCATAAAATTACCAACAATAATCCCTAAACAGTTATAGATCAGAATCTTAAACATAATTAATGTACGAATATGCATTTAAAAGCTGCTAACTCACAGTAAACTAGTGTTCTATCTCTAAATTGTCATGTTAATATAACTAATGAAACGTAAACCTTATTCTTATTTAAAATATCAACATTCCAAAGTGGAATCCATCTCCTAGACATGGTACGGTAGGAGTTCGCTTTACAGCGCGGCTGGGCGTCGCTTTTCAGTAGGCGGGGCGAACGCCCACCCGCTCATCAGTTCGTCTGAAACCCAACGCTGAAAACTTTTAATTAATTATTTTTTTTACAGTGAGAAACCTTTTTTTTTTAGTTAGCGTGCCGAGAATATCGGCGATTGTATTCGCAGTAATTGATTTTTTAAATTTATTTTCTTTGTGCTTCGTGTTCGATTTTTGAATGCGTGTTTTTTTATTGTTTAGATGATTATGTTTTGTGTTGTGGTATGATGGCTCTTTGAAGTTTTTGCAATAATGGTAGTCTGTCAAAAAATCTATCAGAGGTTTGAATTTATGAATCGAAAGAATCGATTTCTTGTACTCAATGCGTGAATATTTTTTTTTCTGTCATTAACCATTTTATTCCGTATTTGATTGCTATAAGCAATCAGTAAACATTTTTTACTTTCTAATTTGGAAATTCCATCCTACTTTCAATAACTAAACAAATTTCGTAATAATTAATGCCAGCTAAATCCTGAAGTTTTTCCCTCCAGTCATTAGCAGGTTCTGGCAGGGCCCTATAAATAAGGGACCTCGAATAATATTTTTTCCCTTCGAATGAATAGTGGAGCCACAATCGATAGCCATTAAATCATCGCCCAATAAAAATGTCACTGGCCCATTGGTATACTGGGCGCATTCACACCGTGACTCGAGGATGAATTTATTTCAAACTCAAATGTTGCTTTATTTTATACTTTTGTGTTACTATCTTAATGAAAATGATTAATCCATAATAATAATGATATTATACATGCGAAAGTGTGTCTGTCTGGCTATCTGTTTGCTCTTCCCGCTTAAAGCGCAGAACCGATGTAGATGAAATTTGGTATAGAGATGTTTTAAGTCCCGGGAATGAACATTATCTTTTAAGGAGATGAAAAGGAGGGTGGAAGTTTGTATGGGAGTCCGTCATTATTGAATATAAAACCATGAACCTTTGTATTTAGGCTCTTGATAAAAAATAAATATGTTAAAGCGTTTATGAAAAAATAGTATCTCTAAAATAAAAATGGCTGCCCAAAGTAACTAATTCCACGCGGACAAAGTGGCGGGCAAAAGCTAGTATGTAATTATCTAAAACCGAATATTATGTAACTATAGTTTCAGGATCCCATTACGAAAATATTTCACTGATAGAACTGCCCCGGATAAATGCGCGCTTGCTGTGGGATAGCAAAGTCACGAGGAAATTCTAGCTTGACATAAATTTTACATGCGTAAAGAAATCAAAAATTTGCATCATCTTACCTTAGAAAAAGTCGTTTGCAACAATTTATGACAGTCCCCAAGTTTAAATAAATGAAGTGCGTCATCACAATGTAATAAATAAATACGTCAGCATTGATATGACATTATTGATAGTAATAATATGACAATTAAAATAATAATATCAATTCGCAAATATAATAAATCAGGAAGTGGACGATTGTGATGAAACTAACTACTAATGTATGTAAATCATAATAATTAATTTAGATGTTTGTTGCAAACGCTAAGAAAACACGTTTAAACTATGGCTTTTGCACGTTTGTTTGTGTTTCGGTATTTATCGATTATATTTTACTAGTCGCTTTTAATTTATCATCGCCATCGAAATTAATTTTGCAAATTATTATTTAGACTTCTCATCAAAAAATAATTTTACTGTAGGAGGAGTAACGGATCTGAATTAAACTTGGCTAAGAGATAGATTATAGTCTTGAATAGCTCATAGGCTATTTTTATCCCGGGATTATGTTCCCTTGGGATAATTTCCGACATTTACGTGGACGAAGCCAATGGCAGAAACTTGTAAATAATAATTTAACTATTCAAATAAAGGCCGTATGCGACTCAAAAAAAAAAAACAAAATATAAAAAAAAGAAGTTAAAAAACAGGTTTCGGTATTCGAATGCTTACATGACATTTAAAAGAGGCTTTTGTTTGTTTAATAGAAACCATAATATATGCAAATTATGCGGAACCGGCCGGCCTTGTCCGAGCGAGTAGTTGAGCTAATTTTGATAGTCACGACACACATATTTTTGCAATAAAATACCGGAGAGTTTATGTTAGTCCAAGGTCTAGGTTTGAAATCAGTTTTTTATTTGGAGTTTTGGCTAGGTTGGTGGAGAAAAAGAGGTATGAGTGATACCCAAAGTGTGACTCTCATTTACTTGTAATTAAGCCGATAGTCTTTTTTGGTGGTTAGCGTTGAAAAATAAAATGTTTGCGACTGGCTATGCGATGCTGTAGAGCCGACCTGGTTTATTAGACACGGCTAACCTTCACGAAAAGTTGTACTTAACTGCAAAACTGACTTTAAAACATCGTGGGTTTTTGTTTTAATTTATGATCAATAAAACATTTTTGTGTTGACATTTTTTATATTACGTAAATAGGAAGTTTATAAAAACAACAAATTGATGAATATTTAATTTTTGCGTATTTTTACCTGATGGGATATGTATTTGTACATATTCCTTATATATCATCATTTTATTAATGGATCAAGCTTGACCATTGGAACTATAAAGAAATAATGCACAAATAATTAATTTATTCATCAATTAAAAAGTCGTTAAAACACTGACGAAACAGTGATTGCTGTTGTTTAGAAACTAAAATTATCTGTGAACAGGAGGCATTATTCAGTAAAGCATTTACAAATTTTTTTTATCGAAAACAAGTCGAGTTGCGTATCTTAATATTTTTCTCAACTCTGGAAAACTCGCTACGGTGTAAAAGATGCCCCACGCATGCGCTCAACTTTCATATCGGATTATAATTGAAATAAATCCAGCTCAAACTCCCGACTGCCTCGCTGAAAACTGATTACATTCTTATCTTTTACTTTACTAGGATTACCTCGACTTTCGTCACCTAAATGTAGCCTATTTCTCATTCAAATTTTTATTTACGCTTACGAAAATTCTTATTTCGCAAAATGGTTGGGACACCATTTTCCAAAATGGCTGTTGCCGTTCCGTTCCACGCAGAAACAGCCAGCATGGTGTTGCGTCAAAAAATAAACATTTTGCATCGTCAATAACATTCCTGCGCCTCGGCGACGCGCACCGCGCATGCGTGCGACGCTGTCTCACAACGACGCGTTCCTGTCAAAAATATGCAAATTAATCTATAAAAATGTGATTCAACACCACTATTATGATACGAATGTTAGTTTCAAAGTAATAAATTTACTTGTGACGTTCTCGAATCGCTGAAAAATGTTATTAGTAAGCGTTTAGTTTGACGGCGAGCGTCGCTTCGTCCCTGTCTGCGGCTACGGCGCATGCTCCGCGTAATGTTTATATTATTTGTATTTGAGCTGTGTATCACGTAAACTATAACTACCACAGGCGTAGCTCCAATACTGTGGGCCAGTGCCGCCCCACCCCTCCTCGGTAGTTAAATATTTCTTGCTTATTTCGCCCTTGCATTGTTGATGCTGCGGCGTCGCAGGCTGTTGTGTATTGTTTAGACGCGCTTTTCCAAGCAAATATTTTTAAATATCAACAGTAACGGAGTGTAGGGCTGGAATAGATATTTAATGGTGTTGAGTGGTTGGTTTTAGTAAATTTTAGGAACAATGCATCGTTCTGCTGCAGTGTAAATAATTTGCATCTGAAACTGCAGTGCACCGGTACTTATAAGTGGTATGCTCGGTCGCTGAAAAGTGTTCGTTTTTTATTGTTTGTTAATTGTTTTTATTTTATGTTAAACATTTTGTTGTTGCCGTGAGTGAAATGAGTTTTTGAGGAGTTCTGGCGAGCGCGTAAGTTTTTAAATAGTGATTTCTGGTGAAGGGTCGCGGTATTAAATATTTTTTGGCTAGATTTCCGAAAAAGGTTTAAACATTTATTCCATTTTCTAAAATTTTAATATTAAAAAAAAATTATAAAATAAAGCTTTTTCTAGATTTATATTTTAATTTGAGGCAATTTAAATTAAACAGTGATAAATACAAAATAGATATTATAATTAAGAAAATAAAATTCTTATTTTTCTAAAATATTTACATTATTTCAGCTTAAAAATCAGCATAACTGTCACACAGCAAATTTTACCAATTGATAACATTTCACAAAATCTTAAATAACTCGAAACGTCAAAAAGAACGCAAAAAGAATTCAAAATATTCGAACGGAATACTTCGCGTATCGTGAAAAGTTTGAATTTCCTCGCCGGAACTTATGAGCACGTGGTGTGTCGCTCATGTGCGCCGACTGGCGACCAATCACAGCGTCGCTCATCAGCGGCTCGACCAATCACGGCCGCCCGCTTTTCAGCGCCTCTTTTGACAGCTGATAAGAGACGCTTGGAAAACTGCGAAAGTATTCTGAATTAAGAAACTTTTTGCGTGCTTTTTTAAATTGGTGATTTCTTATTTTGAATATGTGGTTTAAAAAATGATTAATTTTCACCGAGTGAATATTGATTTTGTATTCAACGCATCTACAAGATAGTGATAGAATGTAATTAATAGTACCTATTAGAAAATGTATTAAATATTCTGATTAAAACAGTTTATTCCTCCAGATGGATAATTATTGATTAAATTAAGTTGATGTTCTAATCAATAACCTTAACTCAAACATCCGTATGACGTCTTTTACGCTTCCGATTTCTACAATTGATTAAAATCATTTTTATCTGCGTGACCTATAAAATTAATATTAAACAAACTATTAATACCTCATTAATTGCCTTTTAATATAAATATTTCCTAAACTAGCTTTGGTTAAAGACATGCTCAATCGTTAGGATATTTATTTTTATGCAGCGATGCCAAAAAAAAAAACTTTAAAAAATGATCTCCTGGTTTTGTCCTCATGAAAATTGCAAGGTAGTCAGTGTAAATACTTAAGCTTTATTATATTAAAATGTTTTATAATCTCTATTGCTAATTTGATTAGAACTAATTCATAAAATGTAAATGAATGAATCTAGCCTGGGCGATAGACGAAAGAAAACAAAAGAACTTCTTAGTGCGTCTTATCTGCAAAATACTCTAGTAGCCTGAAAATATTCCATGGTATAGTAGAACAATACCAAGTCTTGCCAATTATTACCCAGTGGGTTGTGCAGTCCGATTGGCAATCGCTCCATGTATAATACTAGTACTCAGCTACATCCAGCTAGACTGGATGCTGACTCCAACATAGTTGGGAAGAGGCTGTGCAGACTAATACTTGAACATTCCCAGTGCATGGGCCATTAGTATTGATAATCATTATTTCTTCAAACAATCTTATATTATTATCTGTGGAATGTAGGTGTGGTGTCAAAGCTCTGCCACATGACAGGTATTTTATTTCGGTATTTTTGAGAACTGGTATTTATCTAAAGTAGGTAAGTATACCTACGTAACACGTATTATATTTTTATACTGACAAGACAGAGGAGTATTTTTGTTTAGAAAATCTTGTCATATTTTAATATACTTACGAAGAAGGTCTGATCAATTAATTAGATACAGTATTATTATGTTAATTAGTGTCTATTTCTGTCATTACATTGGTAAGTAGTATTTAAAGTGTTATTTATCATCAAATTATTACTGTTAATATCTGAGTCTGGTTTTAATTGCCTTATTAGTATCTTACTATCCTTAGGAACTCGAATTATATTTTGTTTTGGAACCTGAACCAAATATAATTTTTTTATTGTAATTTTACTCATTTATGTATCATGATTACTAGAGCATCGCCTTAACTTTATGTATGATTTTATAACGTATGCGTATGACGTGCAACTACCTTATTTAAAACTGATGTTTTATTTATTAATTTTGTTTTGAATTTGATTTAATGCCAATGTTGAAATAGTTCACACAATAAAAAAATGTGACCATCCCCAATTTAATTTGTATTAATTGGATTTTCTTTCTTGTCTTAAAATTATGTTTGATTGACAGATGCCTTGGATGAATTTCATTATAATTACGTAGATAACTAAGCCAAGAATAAAAAAATAATACTCTTTGCCAGGCATATTGAATCCAATGACAAGTCTCTGAGGTCTGATGCTAAGGTCGAAAAAATAGCCATTTAAAAAAAAAACGGTTCGTTGCATGGACAGACGTACTAGGTACGTCATTCGTAGAGGATTTTTTAAACAACCAAACTGAAAATACTTTTCCGCTTTCTTTGTTGTTTAATAAAGAATAAAAAGTATATTTTGCAAAAATATAAAGAAATTATGGGTATTTCTTAATTTATTCATCTTTAATCGCATAGTAAAGTTAAATATGTAGTAGACGAATAACATTTTGGTAGATTATGTTTATGATTTTTATTAGGCTAATAGTATTTCCGTCTTCCTATTCATTTGCGTCATATAAAACCTTTACAGAAATAAACTAAATTCGTTATTCAAATTAAGATTAGGAGACTGTCAAGGGTGGCAGTTTAAGACGTACAATTGTAAGGTGAAGTCACACAGCGGTGTAGCTTAGCGTAGCACAAGCTGTGCTAGATGCTAGGGGCCTGCTTCTAGAGGAGCACATACATTTTATTCATTGCTAGCTTCTACCAGCCGCATATGATGCGTCTCCAAGTAGTGTGGTCTTCTGCAGCGTGGACCGCTGTTTGCATGCTGCCTTCTTAATTGCATCTGTCCATCTTGCCAGCGGCGTTCTGCCTTGAACGCGTTTTTCTTCGAGCCGGCCCAGTATCAAGTAATACCCGGACAAAAAGTATCCTAGACCATGACATGTTCTATTCGTGCCAAGTTTTTCAAATCCATTCAGCCATTGAGGCATGAGGTTTACAAACATACAGCCTTTTACAAAGTTGAATAAAATAAAGTGCACTACACTGACACTCTTGCTCACGACATGATTGTCACTTGTTTTTGCTACGCTTCTCACATAGCGTAGCTTCAGCCTGTGTGACTTCGACCTTAAAAGATGCAAGAATTAATAAATAACGGATTCCATAAACATGCGATATTTAATTTCGTTTTACGATCTAATTTATAGTGATGAGAGCAGAGTGTAAACGTGTTTTCTTAATTCTGCATTTCCTTATAGCTAACAGACGTCCTTCGTAGGATAAATGAATCTAGTATCGTACTAAGAAGTACCGTTTAACCCAGTAACCTAACCTAACTGGGTAGCGGGGGTAAGACAGGCAATCGCTTCATGTAACTTACTGGTATATTCAGGTGCATCTGGTAGACTGGAAGGCCATCCCAACATGGCTGTGTAAACTGTAAAGGCTAGGCAGATTCACTTTTGAATTAGTGCAGTTTTTCGACACACCCTTTGATATATCAGGATGCAGCAATGATTTTGGAAAAGCCAGGTGATAGGTGAACGGAAGAAAGTACTTTGGCTTCGGATACATATAATTTTAGCAAGATAGTATTTGAGTGGGAGTTACCGAGGATAAAGTTAACTGGTGTGCGATTGGAGAGTTCTGAGAGAGACCCTCGGAGATTAGATTCTAGGCAAAGTGCCATTGTATGAGTAAAGTCAAAAGTCAAAGTCAAAACGTTTATTTAAATTAGGCAATTAAATGGCACTTTTAAACGTCATCATTTACAGTTAAAATAATAGGTAATAATGTCCATTCGCAAAGGTAGAACGGACAAGAAACTCCATAGAACGGAGAAGGAACTCCATGAATGCGACTTGGATGCGATCGAAATGCCAAATTATAAGGGATTAATTACGTGACATTTCGAAAGTCCGTCAATCTCACACATTTTGACGGTTTTGACAATCGCCTTCACCGTGCTACCGCTGACAGAATATCACTTGTTAAGAGCCTCAAGACTTGTACCTGTTAATGGTGGATATTCAAAAACGTGATAAGAAATCTGGGTGATAAGATCAACAATCAACCTTAGTCACTGGCAAATCTTTTCACCAAGATCTACAAGAGAAGATGAAGGCTTCATTAAAAGATAAATATAAATATGAACACAGCCTTTGTCAATCTTGCGTCAATGAAATTGGAGATTTTTAGAATGCGAGGATTAACATTAACAGCACAGTTTTGCTATGAAGTGAATCTGTCAAAACACAATTTAACGTAACTTGATATTCGTGTATTACAGAAGTATGTAAAATTAACCGGAAACAAAGCTCTTGCGTTCGAATGTAGATAACATTATGATTAGAATCTTGATGATTTTATATCGATGTGATCATTAAGATCTTATTTTTATTCAACAACTGTTTAACATTAATTTATGAGAGGATTATTTTGGACTATTAATCGAGTTAAATTCCATTTATTTGGTGAACGATTTATAGTATCAGTGAGCATCACAAAGAATGTCCTTTTTCACTATTTCAGAGGCCATTTTCAGCGCAAATAACCTGGATAAAGACAACGCAAAACATTAGGTAGCTTCAGTATTATCTCCTGTACCGTTAATATAAGCCTGTGTTATATAAAATTCGGTGTACATCAAAGGCGGCGCGGTCTCTTTATAGCGGGTGGGCGTGTCTCTTTTCAGCGGGGCGCTCCCATTGGCTGCTCGCTCTTTGATGTCGCCGCCGTCACTTTACAGTGGGGCGGGCGGCCGCTTTTCAGAGGTAAAAGTTACATTTCAGACAATGAAGGCTTTTTATTATTTATTCAAATTTAATATTACAGAAATTCGTTGGGATTCTTGTATTAAAATGAGGTTTCAGTTGGGTTTACTGTAAATAATTATTGTACTATTTATTTTTCTTTTTCTAAAATTGGATAGGATATCTCGAAATAAGCGTGTACAGAAACATTTTTTTTTTCAATGAAATATGTTGGATATTGTTATTACCTACGGTAATACTATGTTTGTTAAAATTATGGAAAATATAATCTTAAGTTAATAAAGAAAAAAAGCAAAGTAAACACAAATAACTTCTTTTATTAGCCAGCTCGATCATAATTCCAGTTTCTGTTGGAAAGTAACATTTCAGAATTATAGACTTTATAAAAATACTGAAGCCATTTGTCATTAATTAGTATTCCAAGTTCAATTATTAGAAATTTATGGATTGACTGTTCAGTATAGTAGTCTTCGAAAATAAAATAAAATAGGGATGGGATCCACTAAATTCATAACAGTAAGCACATTATATACTTTGGATCAAATTGCATAACTTCGACTTTAAGAAGCCTCTCTCATACCTAAAAATCTATACAGAGTTATTTTGCAACCATTATTAAAGAACGATACGATTGCCAAACGGAAATATCTAGCAGAAAACAAAAATGTCGCCTTTAATTAAAACCAGATTTAAAAATTTGTCTAAGTAGCAAAAATTTTAATAATAAGCTTGAATCTAGCAATATTTTATAGTTTAGTTAACCATTCCTAGACTGGAACATCGCTTGTATTTTATTTTTGCGAGACGATGAAGGTCTTGCTTGGCCTATAGACAAAAATAGCATCTATGGCGAATTTCACTCACGGTTTTTCATTTTTAAATATTTTTTACTCGAACCCAAACTCGTAAAACGCCACGGATTAAAAAAAAATATATATTTAATATATTTCTTTCAGATGACATTGCTTATGTTCGATTCCGTATTATAACATGACAGAAAGAATATTACATAGTGAATTATATACTAATAAAAAGATAAATAATATGACTGATAGTTAGTAAAATAAAAAAAAAGTGTTCGTAAAAAATAAAAATAATAATTGTAAAAGTGTATAATAGCAATTGAAAGTAATTGTGAAAACCAAAGAGAATAAAGAAGAATAAACGATGTTGTATGCAGTACGGCAGGTGAGTTTCTAGAATATTGTTGGTAGGATTTTTTTTTTCACTGTGAAGTGTTTTCTAGTTTTTATTTTTTGCAACAAAAATGCTAATTTTGTTTGAGATTCGATATTTAAAAAGCAAAAGTAGATAAATGTGTTTGTGCTGTTCTTTTAAACATTCCGTTTGGTTGCAGTTTTTTTAATGTTATGAATCTAGTTTATTTTTTATTATTAGTTGGTAAGTGTTTTTCGAATTATTTGCTGTGTGATATTTTTTTTTCCGATGTATTATCAAGTGCCAAATTATAATTAGGACACATATGAATTAGTTTTTTTAATTAAATATTTATTTATTACACTTTGGGCCCGATTTTTTAATATCCACATTACTTTTATGTGAGCCAAGTATTTGAGGATGAAAAAGACAGTTTGACAGCATTTCTATGGTAAATACATTGTTATGTAAAACTGACATTAATTCAAAGTCAAAGTCAAAGTATTCATTACTGTGATTTTTGGTGATACAATATGTCTTATAGTTAGGTTTTGGTAATTCAAAAAAGTACCCATTAGGGCAATTCTTCTGGTATAAGTTATAACTTATTACAAGCTATTTTTAAATAGTTGAAGCTGTTACAATTTCGACTGGGAATTTTACGATTTATTTGTAGCCCTGTTTTTTCCTGTACACCTTTTTTCCAAATTCATCAACATCAAGGTCGGACCATTGTGTTGTGCCATCGATGATTTTCATAGTAATATTTAATGTTTACCTGCTATTATCAAACAGGAAATAATTAAGCAAAAATGTCCATGCATATTGCAAATGTTTGTTTAAAATTTAGGTGATTAAATGCGTTTTCAGAGGTAAGTTACATAACAATTTACACCAATATATTATTTAATTTTTATTCAGCTTATAATGTCCCACTGCTCTGTATGGTTTCGAAGTTCTGTATGGTGTCGGACGTAAAAGAATAGCACCATCCCATCACTTCCCGTGGGTGTCGTAATATGCGACTAAGGGACTCTCCAGAGAATGGTCAGCAGCATCCTCTGTGCATTGCAACAGCTACACTGCGATTGCAACCCGCCTGCCAAGCGTGGCGATTATGGCGATTATGGCCCCTCCCTTGACGCAGGCCTATGCCCAACAGTGGACGTCTTTCGGCTGATATGATGATGAATGTCCCACTGCAAGACAAATGCCGCCAAATCTTTCCAGGTATTCCGAGCCACCTCGAACCAGCCTTGCAACCAAATATTACTATACCCGTCATTTTTAACGGACTTCAAAAAAGGAGGAGGTTCTCAACTCGGTTGCATATTTTTTTTTCTGTGTTTGTTACCTCATAACTCCGTCATTTATTAACCGATTTGATGTTTTTTTACGTGAAAATATTATACTTTCCGTTTGGATAGGAAAGCAAAATACTCTTCAGTGATGTTGTTAGGTGTGAAGTACCACAAAAAGTGAAAAATAAAAAAACATTTTTACAAAAAAAAAACACACCCGACCCACATAAAAAAAATCAGTACAAAGTATAAAATAACTTTATTTTCGGAAGAAACAACCAAAACATCGACTTTTTATGTAAAAAACGTTTTTTAACAGGTACCACTTGTGGGTGTAGCGTAGGCGTAGAGTAGAGGTGGCGTGGGGGTAGCATTTTCGTAGCCTACACGTGGCATAGACGTCTCGGCGTAGGCGCGTCGTAGTAGGTAGGTAGGATTTGACCATTCAATGTCAACTTAGCAGTCTGCCTCGGTCTTGGCCGCCTTAGTAACACACATTTTGCATTAACTAATAGATTCTCCATGTCATTGTTAAACCCGTAATTACGCTGACAATTTAGTCCCTTGTTGAAGACGAAGGTATTTGTTTGGTCTGAAATTAATTTAATGTCCTACCACAGAAATTCAATACCACATGGATAAGCTTAATTTATGATCATGCTCTACTGACATTTTCTATGAAAACGAACTTTTTATTGAGAATTAAGAAGAATTTCCTGCCGGAATCTGTACTACTTGAGGGCCAATTCTTATAATTTTTAGGGTTACCAACATGCGTAAGAAACGGAACCCTTATAGGATCACTCGGGTGTCTGTCTATCTGGCTGGCTGTCTGTATGTCTGTCCGTCTGTCACAGCCAATTTTCTCCGAATCTAAGTTTCAACTGAATCGCGATTCAGTTGTAATTTGGTACACGTATGTACTTCTGTGACCCAAACAAGAACGTGTAACGTAAATAAATGAATTTTGAGTATGGGGGTCACTTTTGGAGGATAATCAAGAAAAAAAAAATACTGTAGGTACCGCGTGACATATCAAATGAAAGGGCTTATTGTGAGGGTTTTAAATATTTTCAAAATTGTAGGCTCGGTGGTTTCGGAGATAAGCGAGTCATGAAATGACCAAACCATTTATTTAAAAATTATCAAAAAAATATATTAAAAACACACACAATACTCTCCCTTTCATTTGATATGTCACACGATGTACCAATGTACTATGTGACATAATAATATATATGTGACATATAAAAAAAAACGCTTTTCGTTTTAATTTTCTAATTTTCCCCAAAAAAGTGACCCCATTTTCAAAATTTCCACTGAATCGGTCCAGTTGATTCAGAGAAAATCGGCTGTGACCTGTGACAGACGGACAGACAGATAACCGAGTGCTCCTATAAGAGTTTCGAACCTCGATATGGAAAAACGGACTCATAAAGATCACACGGTTGTCTGTCTGTTTCCTAAAATGCCTCAATTTCCATTCCATCCCAAACTTTTGACAGATTGTTAAAATTAATAGAATTGGTACTCAAATTGCTATAAGTTACTCCTAGGTATGTGTGCTCCATCGTGGACCACATCATCGTTTTCCATCAAGCGAGGCAGAGGTCAAACGGGAGCCTACAATAAAAAACAAGTGCAAGTTAGACTTGCACACGAAGGGTTCCGTACCATAAGCCGAAAAAACATGTTTCTTGTATGGGGACCCCCTTTTATTTTATTTCATTTTTAGTATTTGTTGTTAAAGCGGCAATAGAAATACATCATCTGCGAAATTTTCAACTGTCTAACTATCACGGTTCAGCCTGGTGACAGACGGACAGATAGATAAACGGAAGAACAGCAGAGTCTTAGTAATAGGGTCCCATTTTACCATTTGGGTACGGAACCCTAAAAACTGACAAGATACACTCTGGTTACTTCCATTCATCACCACTTAAGTCAATATGAATGTTCTTGTATACACCATTGATGGACATATTAGTTAGGTAAGAACAATGAACACTCGTGTTGTTGTTGTTGTTGTTGTAATCGACCATTGTGTTCTGTCGCGACGGCATCCATCTTTATATAACTTTTTAGGAAGACATTGCGACGTCTTTGTTCTTATTGATGTCATAACGTTACAACCAAGCTTTAAATGTGACCTGTATATTTAAACACCAGCTTGAGGAAGCTCCTGGCTACATAACACCCGCTCGGGACGATCTTCAAGGTTAAGCAATGCTTGCCGAGGTCGGTCTGTGGATGGGGTGACCATCTTAATATACCGAGATTCCTCCGTGCCTCAGAAAGCACGTTAAGCTGTTGGTTCCGGCTGCCTGGAGATCTTTGACAGTCGTTATGGATAGTCAGGAGCCAGAAAATATAACAGTCTTGCCAAGAAATACCGTGTTACACATTTACTGGGTTGTGGAGGTCTGGTAGGCAGCCGCTCCACGTACAATATTCCGCTGAATCCGGTTTGACTGGAAGCCGACCCCAATAAAGTTAGAAAACGGATAGGCATATTGACTGAGTACGAAAATAAATAGTTTAGATTAGGTTGTGCTTAGATCACCAGAGTATGGGTAGCAGCATTATCTGTGCATTGCAACAGCTACACTGCGATCGCCAACCCGCCTGCCAAGCGTGGCGATTATGGCAACCTCCTCCCCTTTGGGGGAGGCCTATGTCCAGCAGTGGACGTCTTTCGGCTGATATGATGATGATGTGCTTAGATAAGGCCATGGTGTACCTGTAACATACATAGGTTATACCATTTTTCATCTAGGTATGCCAATTTTAACATACTCATGAATCGAAAATCACATCTGCATTTTGAGAACATGATAAACGCAATACCTAAAAAGGGATTATTTTACTCATCATTATGAACAACTTTTACTATGTTTTATGCTTTTTTCAGCTGTTCTGTACATTTTGTCGAGTTATGCGCACATTGTATGGGGCTGTCGATTTTTTTTGGCGATTTCGCTTTAGAATTCTAATACGACTATCAAGATTTGAGCATCATTCTTTGGAGATTAAAGGCACTTGAAAAAATACCAGGCCTTTCATTTCTGACAGGGAAATGGGAACAATGTCTCCAATATGGTTTTCACTGCTTCATATTGGGAGGTAATTTAAAGTTGCTTGAAGGGGGTTAAAGAAACCGGTCCCTCTAGGTATTAGCCCAAGAATAGGTGCATTATGACTCCATTTTGTAGTCCTGGGATTATGGACCAGACATTATGATTCCATAGCGAAGAAGGGCTTGTGAAGCTGCGACAGCGGAATCAAGATGGATTTAAGACGTCATAGTAGGAACTCAGGGCTGAGATCGCATCATGAAACCCAAATAAATAATATTGTGATACGATACTGTGAAAGTGTCATAGGCATAGCATGCAAACTGTTGCGGATCAGAACTTAGAAGTGAGAATGAGCTATGGTGGTACGCGCAACATAATATATATATATATTTTTTTAAAGATGGGAAATCATCAAATGACTTCTTCCGCTCTGGGTTGAGCGGAAGGGCGTGTCAGACTTTTACTGACTAAAACCCATCCGTGTTCCTTCTAAAGCCCTTTGCGTTCCAGGGCCGCGGTGACTCTTTCGAACAAATTCCGCAACCCTGGCAGGGCAACATTATACTTACCAAGTCGATCTCTCGAACAAGAGCAATGTTTGCGAAAATAAGTAAAAAAAAACTAATACATCCGGTGGTCTCGTAATTTGTTCTAGGTGCACGTTGTGTAGGTAGGTTATTTGCTTAGTTTATCAACGTACAGCGGCCATGTTATTGTTTTCCTACAGGCTCGCATTCAACCGCGTCGCGCAGTGTTTCCCCTAAAAAAACAAAACAAAGTAACTCGATAAGTAAACAATTCGAGCTGAGTCAAACGTAGCGTTCATTTTAAACAAACATGTATATGCATTTCTTTATGTGTGGGTGTACTGTGGGGAAAGTACCGATCTTAACGCTGCTGGGAGAATTGTGCTTAACTTGGGATAAATCAACGGGCGAGTGAAGCCTTTATGGATGGGTAGTCAGAAGCCAGACAACCGTATGGCTACTGGTATGAAATAAGCGCTCGCTCCATATAAAATGCTCGTACTTAGTTGCAGCCGTAAGAAAGCAGTCGAAAGACGTCTATACACGGTGATTTTTTTTAGTGTGCGTGAATGACCAAATCCGAGACTATGAGGAATATTAATAAACACTGAAAGCCCAATTTAAGAACTTATTTGTTAAAAATCAGAGCTTTTCTTTAGTTTGCCGTAATATGTTATTACTTCCCAGAATTTAATCCTTGTTAGCGACACTTTCGGATGGTGTAATAATAAAGGATGTGTTTTGTTATAATCAACCGGTTCGATTCCTTGCTAGGAATACTGTTTTTTATTTTAAACCAATGATGTAGTTTTAGCTTTCATCACATCCCGGTTCGAGACTCCTTTCAGTGTTTTTCGATATTCCTCATGGCTTCGCATTTGGCAATCCACGCACACTTTAAAAATTCAACTTGTATAATGTCTGGTATGCTATAAAATGTATGTTATAATAGGTACTATAATATTGCGGAGGTATCAGAGCAGTACAAATGGATTGTCAATATTGAAAATAATTATCACAAAACCTATTCTCAGTGTGTAGGTCTCATCTTTAGTAATGACGTCTTTTTGTTTTCAAAAGCAGAACAAATGCCTACTGATCTAGAATAAACTTTTCAGTATTATATTCTAGCTCTCTCTTCTCTAGCAAAAGTAGAAAACCTTTTGCAATAATATTGGATACATACCTTAAAGATTTTCCTGGCGTCGTGAAGAAGTTGTTGACAAATCTTCTGTAAGTAATTGGGTTGGTTTATTATCAAACTTAAAATAGCTAGCCAACACCCGGACTCAGCAAATAAATTTTCGTTGCGACAAAAATTGTATGCGATTTGCTGTTAAAAATACATTGAACCAACCAGTAAAACGCGCGTTCTGTATGGTGTCGAATCTAAAAGAATAGCACCATCCCATCACTTCCCGTGGGTGTCGTAAGGGGCGACTAAGGGACTCACCAGAGTGTGGGCAGCAGCATTTTCTGTGCATTGTAACAGCTACACTGGGATCGCATACCCGCATGACAAGCCTAGCGATTATGGCAATCCCCCTCCCCTTTGGGGGAGGCTCATGTTCAGTAGTGGACGTCTTTCGGCTGATGTCATGAAAACGCGCGTTGACCGGTTGGTTAAAGGTCAGTCAAGGCGCGTTCTAAATTTTTTTCACATTATTGTTGCGATAATTATATTTGATCGTTTCATAAACTAGCCCAAAGTATATTCTATTTATTTATCCAAGGATGTTAAGCAGTCCACGTGTAAACATGTAAATCTAACAGGTAAAAAAAGAAACAAATTTACTTCCTCGACTTAAAATATTTCTACAACCACATGCAAACTTCCTGTTTACTCATCAAATCTCACAGCTTACATTCTTATTACATAACTATATAAAATTCCGTGTAGTTTTGTTTGTCAGTTTGTTTCCATCACGTAGATAAGTACTGGAAGCGCTAAGAACGTGATTTATTGCATCAAATGTAATTACGCAGCATATTTTGTTGTTACATCTCTAAGTGCAATTGATGTTATTGTTTACCGCACGTACATATGTCATAATAATATCAACACGGTTATCGTTAATCTGATGAGAAAGAACGAATTGAATGTCACCTTATACAAGTTGTATAGTTTATGTGCCACCTGCATATGATATCATGTTCCGACAGATAGTCTATCTTCTCAGTACATTGTGGCGGTTTCATCCTTTGGTACCCCAGTATGGGCTTAGTAGCTTAAACGTGTCAGCCATCATGCTTTTGTTTTAACATAAAGTCTGGTACTCTTCTCTTCTTCATTGGCTCTTAGCGTGTTTTTAGATATTTCATATAATTGTATATCTTACACAGTTTCTTTTAGGGTGTTTGAATTTTAATTATCTTGAAAGTTAAGCGGGCTATTGACCAAGTAACTACAGGCTGTAATTTTTTTCACGGTTACACCGATGCGTCAGACTAGCATTAGGAGAAAAATAAAAACACAAAAAAGAAACAGTATATCTATAAAGTTATTACATAAATCGACCAGTTTGATTTTGTCTACACCCTTGATTGTCCTATGGAACAGGACAGCATGTTTCCGTGCATTCTTATCCTGAATATATTCTTGTCCAGAGATAAGAAAGCACGGAAATTCTTCTAATATGGAATATGCTTGATAAATGATAAATTATATTTATTTTGCAAGTAGGTTTAAACAGGTTTAACAAAACACTTTTACACGTCAATCTTTTTTGGTCATTTTAAGCTAGATGAGGACGGTGTTTCCTAGCTGACTACCCTGAGAAACCCTAACCTGCCTTGTTTACAAAGTGTGCTTTTAACATAAGTTTTAAATTTTCTTTATTTAAGTTCTAATGTGTCACAAGGCTTTGTTAGTCCCAATATTTTTGAACCTCGTCTTACAGTTTTACTTTTCACAAAACAAGGTTGGAGGATAAATGATTTTTTTAATTGCTCAAATGCCGAAAGAAAGGTACTGACCTTTTTTACAATGTGTATAAATACTTGGATGAGGTAACAGGTGGAAGAGCTTGCCAACTTAGGAAGTTCAAAGAATCCATTAGAACTTACGAGTGTTTTCGTAGACAGTGATCACCCCGGTAAAATTCACGTGTAATGTGATATGTAGAGACTGGCACGGAACCTAGGGATTGGCACAAACGAAGAAAGGCCTATACTCAGCAGTGGGTGAAGTTGGGCTTTGATGATGTGTATGTAGAAGTTGACTTATACATTTTGTTCCTTGCGTAGTGATTTTCTTTCATTAACCCTCTGTACATCATCATCATACCAGCCGAAAGACGTCCACTGCTGGACATAGGCTTCCTCCACGGAGGGGGAGGTTGCCATAATCGCCACCTTGGCAGGCGGGTTGTCGATCGCAGTGTAGCTGTTGCAATGCACAGAGAATGATGCTGCCTATTCTCTGGTGAATCCCTCAGTCGCCTCTTACGACACTCTCGGGTAGTGATGGGATGGTGCTATTCTTTTACGTTCGTCTTTTACTATCTGTTCTACCTACTGATGTACTAGGACATAGGTACCAGCCAATTTCAATAAGAAACCTTTTAGGTACCTCTATGTTTTATTTTGATATTTCCTTCTAACCCCCCATTGTTCTACCGATATAATTAACAATAGCAAAATTAGCCACCAATCCTAGACTTTATTTTCTTTTCTATGTAGAGGATGTTTATGAAAAAATGTATCTTAGTTTACAATACGCGAGGTTTCATGTTTATACTATGCTTAGTTATTTATGAAAACAAATCTCACCACGGGCAACGGTGACCTCATATTGTAAATATGTTTGTTCTTCAACGATAGTAGTAACTAGTAATAATAACATTTTGCTAAGTATGAGGGCGGAGGGCCGTACGTTTAGTACAAACTGTCTCTGACCTGTTATAGTATTGTCTTTCTATTTTGTCATTGTCGGCTTTGGTATACTCGTTCGTTCGCAATAGTAGTTGTAGAATAGTGTTTTTTTAGCAACAATTTTTCGTTTCATTCTATTGATTTGTCCGGAACTTGGCTTTCAGCAAAACATATACAGGTAAGAATAGTTGAATAAACACTGATAGTAGATGTAAGTTAAGAATTTTATTGTTTTAAAAGATTTACAGGCAACAAAAAACGCTCATAGGCAAATAAATAAGCACAGAATTATATGTTCTGGAACAAGTGTGATTTATTGTTGACTCTGGTTACAATAAGAACAGCTTCGCTAACGATTTCGATGTTTCGCTGGGTTTTTTCTCCTTTAGGATACCTTTATAGAGGAATCAGGGTGTAAAATTCTGTAACCTTCATTGAAAAGGGCGGATCCTCCGACCAGACGGGTGTTGTGCTTGATGGACAACTGCTCCCTGTTTTCTCTAATGTCGCGATAGCTTGATGATGCCATGATTTTGTGATGTCAGGTTTATTTTTGTAGTCCATATGTGGCGGTTTAGATGCCGCTACGCCTTTCTTTGATCGAAGGTTGTATTGTTTAACGGAACCACTGAAGAAACACGAGCACTTACATATTGATTGCATGACGTCAACATTGCTACTGGATGCATACTTTAAGCTCCTTAAACTTAAACACCGTTTTGTTTATATTATGAACTGAAACTATTGAGGTCCGGGTTGAGGCTATATAGTTTTGTAGCAATAGTTTTATGTGCTAAACTGGGAACACTGCTTGAAATGATTTCTTAGTGGTTGTACAAAATAATGATCAAATACTTCATCTCTCATTTTGTCCTGGCAATTTTTTGTTGGCGATTTTTTTAAAGGATGAATCTGTGATGTCCAATATTTTTTTATACGCGTTTGTAATTTCGAGAATGTATTAATCTAGTTGTTCATTAATATTTAGTAACTTTAAGTTACATCTGGCCCATAATTTATACCTATTGTTAATTTTGAAGTTATTAAAGCGATTTTCTCATGTTATCGTTGTATTGTCCCCAGGGTCCGGAGTCGGCACTGAATTCAAACCCGGGTGGCGCCGCGAAGCCGCCGCTCATCAACTCATTCGAGCTGGACCGGTGTTTGGACCGGTAAGTTACTTTGAATGTAGCACACCTACTATGGTCATCCTTTAAAGTTCTCATTGCTAAGACACATAGTTATGTCCAGAGCTGGTATAGTTATGTCTTTGAATTTTTGGTCTTAAGCTCTTAATGCCGTTCTTCTTCATAAGGACCCCTAATTATGACCGGCTAATGCTAGACTATATGATAATTCTTAACAAAGTACACCTACAGAAGGTAAAGACTGCCTCATGTAATCAAAATGAATTAATTATTTAGGATGTTGAGAAATTCAGACGGTCGGAAAATTAACCTTCTCCCTGACAAACTTTTCGATCGTCGATGGTATAGCAGCGTCTTACGAAAAGAAACGGTGACATGGAGAAGTTATACATATTTGTTATGTGTAAGCTGCTTACTAGGAGTAGTCGCACTCAAAAGTGTTGCGCAAATTTTGAAAAAGACGTTTGTCCTCAGGGAGGAGTCCGGCAGGTGGGGCGGCGAGGCGGCGCGCCGACGCCGGCGCAGCTCGCCCCCGCGCCGCGCCTCGCCCCCTCGAGACCATGAGCCTCTCGCTCTCGCACGGGTAAGTCATCGTCATCATCACCACCGTTTCTTTGTCTTAGAGTGCCAATGGCAGAGTAGATATCCTCTGCCTGAAATAGGCCTGTATTGACTGGTCCTTAGCATCTCGTATAGAGCACGTGCAAAACAGTTGTTCGTGGATTTTGGAACTTACAACTTCTTCATCTTGTCATTAACAAGAAGTGGCCTCATCAATGATTAACTGCATCCTCTCATATTCGAACTAGGGACTTACATCAAGAAACTCACTGAGCCTTCAAAGAAGATCTTAAATGATAATTCCATATTCTTAGGCCTCAGCCCCAACATCCCCGCAAGGCTCGGCACACTCGAGCCCTGCGCCCGTGTCTCCGGCGGGAAGCGCGGGCGCGGTTGGCGGGGCGCGCTCCCCGCTGCCGCTGGTGGCGCCGGACCTGCTGGCCATGCAGCTGTTGGACCAGCATACGCAGCTGCAGGCGCTCATGAAGCAGCGGCTGTTCCATCAGCATCATATGCAGAAACAGGTAGGGGGTTCGAAGAGATAAAGAACACGATCAATGTAGCATAACGCCTCTCCTCTGAAGTAGTCTTTCCAGTTTTCCCCATTGTGTCATCCTATGTGATGTTTTCTTCATGTATCGTAATTGGTGTACATAATAAAGATGAGATTATATTCCGTTCTTCTTTGAAGTTTGTAAAACTTGTGCTGACAAAGAATTTAAAAAGTAAATACACATTTAAGAAGTGTAAGTCAAATAAGCCTCTTCGAAAAAGAGAAGTTTTCTACTAAGTATAAAATACGAAAATCAAAAAAAGAAATGTTTCTAAGCAAATAACGAAGTATTGTTTGAATAGCACATGACTTCTGAGGCGGCTAAGCGTCAGCTGGAGCAATCACGGCTTCAGGACCAGATCAACCTCAACTTGCTGTCACAATCTCACTTGCCGCCACCAGACGCTTCGCCAGGTGAGTAAACTACAACTGAACACTCTTCTCCTAATCTTAACGATACCAACGCCCTATCATTAAAAAAGAAACTCAAAAAAATCTTGGGGCACGTTTTCACATGTAACTAGCTCACATGTAAGTTGCAATACATTACATGACCTTGGAAAGCGTTGCTTAACCTTAAAGATCATCCCGAGTGCCAGTTATAACTTAGCAACGAACTCCTTATTACTGTTATTCTAATATTTCGTGTTCCCTCTAGGCTCTCTTCAGCAGCAACTAGGCGCTCAGCAACAGCAGCTGGTTCAACAACTGCAGGCAGTTCAGCGTCAGTACCTGATGCACGGACCTCTCTCCGTGCCACCGAATGCTCCACCAGGTTTGTTAATTTCTCTTCGTCATCCACAGCCCTTTTCAGCCGACTTCGCCCACAGCTCTTTTCTTCCAGGTTCTAACCGCGATTTCAACAATGTCGTCTGCCTATCTCGCTGCTAGACAACTGACAGTCTAACTTCTATTTAATCAGTCTATTGAAGTGAACATTGGTCCATGGGTTTAGGCATAAAATGATTTTTACTTTATTTGAAATGTCTCATCATGTCTCCGGGGTAATATTGCTACCAAATAGAGTTGATTTTTCTTGGAAAGTTTTACCGTGTGAAATAGTTTTTTTTATTAACCTCTAACGTTGATAGAACTCATCTCCAGAACTATTTTTCAATTAGCTATTACCGATTTCTCTGATTGATAATTGTCAATTTTTGAAATACCTACAATATTTGCAATGTGTTATCTACCAGGCTTGATGCTGTGGGGCAGCGAAATGGAGGAGCATCCTCTGTTCGGGCGCGGCGTCTGCAAGTGGCCCGGCTGCGATGCGCTCGCTGAAGATTACCAGGCTTTCCTAAAGTGAGTCTATTATTCTATCAAATAAACTCATTCATATTTAAATGTCATACCATGCTGAATTCAGTTAAAGTGACTTCCAATTTTATATGGCTAAAGTTAGCTATTTGTTTTTTTTTTATATATCGCTTTTTTCCAACCCTCTTCTCGCTGGAAGAATTTTCTTTAAAGAATACTGCATACTACATTTTTCTGTACCTTCTTCTTATCTTTTTGTGATGAGTGTGTCCATTTTCCTTTGCTGCCTTCTCATCAATTGAAGGATGACCAATGAATTTGCCTTTTTGTACTTTAAAATTTGCGTTCGTTCACTGCTAAACCGATTTGTCATCGATAAAGACCTTCTATTATGTATATTGCTCTACTTTCTCTTTCCTCACTAAGGCACCTGGAAGCCGCCCACACGCTGGACGATCGGTCGGCTGCACAGGCTCGCGTGCAGATGCAGGTGGTGGCGCAGCTGGAGCTGCAGCTGCGGCGAGAGCGGGACCGCCTCGCCGCCATGATGCGCCACCTGCACGCCGCCCGGGACACCACGCATCACCAGCCCAAGCATCCGCATGGTATGTCACTATTCAGCTAGCGAGTGTCTGCGGCTCCTCAACCTGCAGATGCGGGTGGTGGCTCAGCTGGAGCTGCAGCTGCGGTGCGAGCAGGACCGC